>JAJOOS010010667.1:0-15532 GCA_029582725.1 Solanum chiquidenum
CCCCCTCAATTATTTCCACATATTCTTGCTAAATTCCACTATCGTACATTACGTACAAACAATGAACGTGTGATACTATTATGTAAATAGAATTAATTAAAAATATTATTAATAGATGGTTAAGACTTAAGACAATGACCCCTTAGCTACCTTTAATTCTAATAATGAAAGTAATTAAAACAATTAAAAGTAAAGAAAAGGAAGAAAGAAAAGACTATCAATCAATAAAAATCAAGAGCCGAAAACATACTCTAAGCAAAATAATCTAATTAACTTATCAATATTCCAAGTATTTAACTCAATATTTACAGTGAAATATTTTACTTTTTCACGATAACTTCTCTTCATGTGATTTTATTAGTGTAATTATCTCCTCTATTTCACTCAATTTTGAACTTCTTCCCCTTTCCCCACCCAAGGTGGTAGAAAAATCAATAGTGTCCTTAATAATTGGACCATCATTAGTAAAAAAAATAAAAATTGATTACTTCCCTCTGTCACAAATTAGTTGTCCGTTTTTCTCTTTATACCTTTCTTACAAAATCATTAAAATAAAAATAATAATTTAACTTTTAAGAAATTTTACAAATTTATTTACACTTTCAAAAACGAATTATTTGAAAGGATAAAATAAAAATAATTGAAATAGTTTTCTTTTGGTTTATTAAAATAATAATCAGTAATTTTAATAAGGTAGACAACTAATATAAAACGTAATGTTTTAAATTAAATGAGAGAAAGAACACCAATTTTGATGGGAGAATCATTGGCATAATTAAGATGGCCTACAGACATAAGATCAATAATTCATAAACTTTACCCCTTCATTCCATATTAAGTTAATTTTTAAGGTGTTTCACACCCTTTAAAAAAAGTAGATTAAGACATAAATTGAACCTAGTTTTCCATTTTTACCCTTATTACTTATTATCAGATTTATGATTAAAATAACTAAATATTAATTAATCACTATTTCCAATACTAACTAACTGGGGCGAACCTACAGTGGTGCAAGTGGGTTCATATGAACTCACTTCGTTGAAAAATAACATCGTATATATATATATTTAATCAGTTTTTAAAATTTTATATGTATATATTAACTTTTGACCCCACTAACACAAGTGTGACCCTTGGCTGAGTGGTGAAAAGAGTTCAATTTTCACTCTAAAAATAGTCTTAAAAACTGAACAATTAAGTTAATTTAAAAAATGGAAAATGCCTCAAAAATTAACTTAATATGGAATGGAGGGAGTAATAAAATGGAATTAAAAATCTGAAATAAATTTTGATACCGACAGCTCTTAATCAAAAAATAATAATAATTGAAATGCCAATGGTTTTTATTTCTTAGACTTAAGACAGAGTGTGCAATTATATTATTTTTTTTGGCACCTTACTCTTCATTTTCTTTTAATTTTTTTTGTTGAGGAAGTGGGATAGGCAGAAGGAGGGGATAGATATTATAGAATAGATTTTTTTTCCTTATAAAATCCAGGTATTACATGTAATTTAAAAATTTATATAATTAATACAATATGTATAAGTTATGAGAAAATTTATGAATAATTTCATGCATAGTATAAGATGGAATAATTTATACGTGAATAATTAAAGTTTGGATAATTAATACTTATATAAAATAATATATAAACTTCCCCATAATTAATTTCTTCATTATTAATATTCGTATAACTCTAACCAGCTACCAAGCGACCCTTTAAAATTAGACATGATCGATAAATTAAAAACTTAAGATTTTCAAAAAGTTCTACTTTTTCAAACTAATTAATTGAGGGTATAATAAGTAAAAAAAAAAAGTATCCTTTCTTGATTTTTCAAAATGAACAAATAAATAGGAACAACTAAAAGAAAAAATAGATAAATAATTAGGAACAGAGGGATATTTAAATTATGCTAGACTTTCTATATTCACCTCCTTATAGTGCAACCTTTCTTCAAACTTGCGTGACAATAGAATATTTCTACCTCGAATTACCCTTTTCTTACACTAAGATACATGCATGTAGCAATATGCTTATGCAATGTTACATTAACTCATTTAATTACAGTATATGAGAGGGTTTTAATAACCATATCCTAGGTTAATGCTTCATTTCTTAACATAAATAAAAATAAATAAATAAATAAATATAAGAAGGAAACATAAATCTAACCTCCGATCCTATTATGCTAATCAATCAATTCCTTATTCAAGGTGTTGATTGGTCTGCAATAACTAAAAGGAGGAGAAAACTCTATCTATTATGCATCTAGAATGAGAAGAGGCATTTGCTTATATCTAGCTATTTTATTGTCATTTTTTTTCTTTTTATAATCCCGCTTCGAGAACTTTCTTTTTAAATTGAGGGTCAATCAAAAATAATTTATTTACCCCACAAATATAAAAATAAGATATGATTATCCCCTTCCTTTTCCAAAATCCACTTATGAGGTTATACAAAATATATTGTTATTGTAATAATGCTCAAACATAGTCAAATAATAAATGAGAATACATGTCTAATATTTGATAATGTGAGTGCAACTCTTTTATTTTATTTTCATACATATTTGATATTTATATTAAGACTCAATTAGTTCAAATTCACACTAGAAAAATTATCTTTAAGACCAGTGTAAAACTCCCTTTCGAATACAACTTCATATCCAAAAATTTTAATTAAGAATAAATAAATATTTAATACCTTATCACAAACTTTTAGTGGATCCTTAAAAGCAAAATAGAACTGTCTTCATATTATCTATAGGTTACATATTCAAATCATAAAAACAACCATTAATACTTACATAAAAATGTATTACTTCACCAAACTCTATATAAATACGAGATATTTTGAACACTCGACTATGCACAAAATTTTATTGAAGCTTTGAAGCAAAGTATAAGTTATTGATTCAAATCATAAAATTAGTTACTAATATTTATATTAGAGCGCATTACTTCTGTTATCTCTTGTATTCAGATTAGCAAATCAGAAATAATAAAATATGAAAAGAAAAACACAAAGAACTATCCGAGTCCACAGAACCCATTGTGTGTCCTTGAGAAATTTAATCCCCTCAAGTACCCGAGGTTGCAGATTAATTCCTCCCAAGATAAAAACGGATTAATCATTAAAGAAGTAGCGGTACCTCAAACTTCGATAATATCAACGAACTCAAAATGACAGCAACGAATCACACACACAGACACGATCGATCGATTTTGTTTTGTAAGAAATGTATGCAAAAGAAGGGAAGAATTCGATGCAGAAAAATGAGAGAAAGTCTCTCTATTTATAGCCAACAAAGGGTAAAGGTCACAACCCTTTGGAAAGAAGACAACCTTTCAGAAAGGTCACAACATTTTGAAAAAGGCACAACCTTTCAAACGGTCACAACACTTTAGAAAGGACACAACATTTCATAAAGGTCACAACCCATCGGCATAGTCACAACCCTTCAGGAGAGTCACAACCCTTCATTTCCCGTTCACACCTTTAAAATCCAACAACTTCATCCGGCTCTATATAACTATGAGATGCTTTGAGCACTCGACCACCCACAAACTCTTAAAAGATGAACATTTTTTTTTCTTGAACAACAATGATAGATTGTTCTTTTTGGGTAAAAGAGTACTATCCAACTAGGCCATTATATGTCTCCCTCTCTCTCTAAACACCAAGAAGGAAAAAACAAAATTCTTTTAGCTACAAGACCCCACAAACACCATTCTAGCCAATAACATCTCAAAACCTTATTAATCAATCACTTTGGCTCTTTCTATTTTTCTCATTGATTTCAATTCTTGATTATTCTACATTAAATTTTCTCTTCATTCTTTAATCTCTTTTTAGCTGTCACTGTTTCTATTATATATCTAAGAGGGTTTATGACTTTTATTCTCTGAATTTCTAGCTATGATGAAGTTTTGATAAATCATAAAACAAGATCTACTTTTTATTACAAATTTCAGAATTTTCCTTGGGTTTTGGAAAGTTGGGGGTGGTCTTTTTTAGATTCCTCAACCTTGAGAAATAAAAAATAAATAAATCAAGATTCTCTTCTTATGCCCTTTTTATGTTTGATTAAATGCCTCTGAGAGTGAGATAATAAAAAGACTCCTCATTTCTCAATCATTTGCCAAGAAAACCAAAAGGGGTTGTTTATTTTGGTGGTATTTTCCACTATACATGATCAAGAAAACATGAATAGAGAAATGGGATTTCTATCCCCTGCAACATACATCAAGAATTCAAGCTGGTTGTTTGAGGAAAACAAAGGGACAAGATGGACACCTGAAGAGAACAAAGTGTTTGAAGAAGCACTTGCTTTATTTGATAAAGATACACCAGATAAATGGTATAATGTAGCAGCAATGATTCCTGGGAAAACAGTGAATGATGTGATCAAACAGTATAGAGAATTGGTAGAAGATATTAGTGATATAGAGGCAGGGCTAATACCAGTACCTGGCTATACTACTAGTAATTCTTTCACATTAGAGTGGGTCAATAATCAAGATGCTTTTCATGGATTCAAGCAATTTTATGGTCAATCTGGGAAACGAGGCTCGTCGAATCGATCTTCTGAAAATGAAAGGAAGAAAGGTGTGCCATGGACTGAAGAAGAGCACAAGTGAGTTTACTAATCATATAAACTTTTTCTATATAATTCGCTCTAAATCGAACAATACTTTGATTCTCCTTATAAAAATGTTGTTGAATTGTTAAAGGACTAACTATTGTAGATACGATCTCCTTCGCTCACGAGGTTGCTTTTAAGTGAAAAAAACTCAAGTTTTAACTTTCTAGCTGAACATGCTCATACTGATATAAAGGTTGTAATTGAACTATAATTTCATTTAGATAATGTAGATTCTTAAACACAACATCAATTATGGTTTATAAAAATTTGTTTAGGAATCAGCAAGAGTGATCTGCAAAGTTACTCATATAATATGAATAAGTTTTAGCAAATTTGAGTTTCAAGAGGAAGTTTGGAAATATGTTTGTCTTGTTGGTACATTTACTTCGGTTTCCATGATTTTTAGGAATCTTTTAGTCGTGTTAGAGATTTATATGTCGGTAGAAACTAAAGAAAAGATCAATTACTACTTTTTATTTTTTATAGTATTGGTCTTGAATGAGTTTAGATGGAGCGACTTGGTTAGTAAAGATTCATATGACCGAGCCTAACTTGCTTGAGATTGGGCATACAGTAGCAAAGGATAGTTGTCGTGGTACATGAGTTATAATGTTTCCTATATTTGTTTTCGCAGGCAATTTCTGCTGGGGCTGAAAAAGTATGGAAAAGGAGACTGGAGAAATATTTCACGCAATTTCGTGACCACAAGAACTCCAACTCAGGTAGCTAGCCATGCTCAGAAATACTTTATTAGGCAGCTTTCCGGTGGAAAAGATAAAAGGAGATCAAGCATACATGATATCACTGTTGTCAATCTTATGGAATCCAAGTCTACTTCCCCTGAGGATCATAAATCTGCCCCTTCTCAACAAGCACAACAGCATTCAAAAATGAATGGCATGGTAAAAACACTATGTGAGTATAAGCCTTCACCAAATCAAGAATCAGACATAACATTCAACTCATCAAGTGGAGGTCTGATTACCATGCCTTTTCGAGGGGCTCCATCATATGGACTCGAGCATGGAATGCATAACATTGCTCTACAAGGTCTCCAGTTTGGTAACTACAATACTATGTGTTGAATCAGGGAAGATTCAAAGTTAAGTCCTTGTTGGTCAAGAGCAGTGAGGATTCATATAGCCGTCTCCAACTTGCTTGGAATTGACGCGTAGCTGTTGTTGTCATTTGTCAAGACCACGAGCGAAAACAACCACTATTAGAAAGAGATTTGCTTTAGTTAGTTCATATTGCAACCAAAGTGGGATTGCTCATTATTTAATAAAACTTTGAGCTATTTCCTTGCACTAATTTGTCTGCTGTGTTTCTTCAAAGTTGTGAATGAGGTTGATTTAAACAGATTTTCTGACTAAGATTACTCAACACAATCAAGCTAATTATGAAGCTGCCAAGTTGATTAAGGTCACAAACTAGTCATTAGTGAAAACATCTAGTATGCCAGGTGTTTAATATCTCTCTACATTATAGTTAGTCTCAGTTTATTCATTTTGCTTCTGTTGCAAAGAAAAGAGAATTATGATGAGGCTGAATTTATTCAGAGAAAATAAAGAAGAAACTAGTATTCAACATTTTCCAATTCTTAAGTTATGTGCACAACAGACTCTCACTAATTTGGGGGGGGGGGGCAGTAGCACCCCCATCCCCACCTCCCAAAATAAATAAATATATATAATATAATATATGTGTTGAGTCAATGTCCACTTATTCATCATGAGGTGGCTCAGTGTGACATGAACATGTTTTTCATGAGTTTTACACTGTAAATGAAATTTTATGCTATGAGGTCACTCAAAAGACAATTAGAAGTAACTGTCTATAAAAGATTAAAACAAGTTACATCCTACAATACATTTAAATATGCTTATAGTATAATTTTTTTTACATTTGCTAATGTATATAAGTTGGATCCTTTCTTCTTTCCCAGTGGACCAACCAAGCAAACCACTATAGTTTATCAAGTCTTGTCATTGGTGTGAAAGTGATGACTTTTTTCTTCAATATATAATGCCCTCTACTTAACAAGAAGGCATAAGTTTGGTCATTCAATTTTCTCCCATTTGTTTTAAGTTGTTTGCTCTAAAGTGCATGGAAGTTGGAATCACTGTTGTTTATTTAAGAACTCTTCATGAAGCTTTTCTGACACATCATAATTATATCAGTTGATTTGCACATTTCAGATTCCTATATGGTTAGAATAGGAGTATTAATTTAACTCGTAAAATTGTTTTTATGTGATTATAAAGTTATGAATTTGCATTGTGAAAATAACCTATTGCAGAAATAAAGGATAAGACTACATATAATAAATCATTGTAGTCCGCCCCTTTCTTAAACC
This sequence comes from Solanum chiquidenum, assembly GCA_029582725.1. Taxonomy (NCBI): domain Eukaryota; kingdom Viridiplantae; phylum Streptophyta; class Magnoliopsida; order Solanales; family Solanaceae; genus Solanum; species Solanum chiquidenum. Next base: position 7,007 of record JAJOOS010010667.1, read on the forward strand.
TCACGCACCGCGAGAGCTTAGTGCACCAGAATGTCTTTTTAAAATTCTTATATGGTTAGAAGAGGAGTTTTGTGTAACTGATAAAGTTGTTGTCATGTGATAAAAAAAGTCATTGATTCATATTGTGGAAACAACCTATTGTAGAAATACAGGGTAAAACTGCATACAATATACCTATGGTCAAGCCCTTCTCCAGACCTCCCGCATCGGGAAAGCATAGTATACCAGACTACCTTTTTTTAGATTCCTGTATGATTAGAAGGATAGTCTCAGCGTAACTGGTAAAATTATTGTCATATGATAGAAAATCATGGATTCGAGCTATGAAAATAATTTATTACAAAATACAGAATAAAATTGCGTACAATAAATTTTTGTGGTCCAACTCTTCTCCAAGTCCCACACATCAAAAGTTTAGTGTATCATGCTGTCCTTTCTTAGATTCTTATATGGTTAGTAAGATACCACCTGGCCCAAGTGGGAATATTATTTTATCATACAATGGTTCCTAAAAACTGAATTAATAAGGTGTGGAAGAGTTATTTCCTAATGAAGTGGATTTAGGAATTAAGATCAAATAATCTAATGATGAGATAACATAAAAAGGGTCATTAGTGATGGTCCAAGTTTACTAAACACTTAATCACTTTTGACATGTTTCATGAAATTAAACTATAGTCTTTTACTTTGTCCACAATCCAAGCACAGGACGTTCATGTATTTTACCATATTCTTCAAATTATTCTTTTTTGAAATGAGTAGCAAGAACTTGATATCATAACATGTTAATTGTATGAAAATTTTAGTTACTTATAATGTTGTTCATTCATAGATGAATTTAGAATTTAGACGTGTAGGTTTTGAATTATTTATACTTATTTTATATACATGTATATATATGACTCGACTCAGAAACACTAGATTGTATCAGAACATAAACCCATAGTTGGATCCGCCACTATTTCAATTGGAGTTTGCTATCCCCTCCATTTCAATTTGTTTATCCTATTTTGACACGACTGGTAGTTTAAGATAGTAAAGAGGATTTTTCAATATCGTGGGCTTATATTAAAGATATATCATATGTATCAAAATACCCTTTAATTTTGTGGACTTAAACATGTCATATGAAAAGTTGAAATTAAATAATAATTGCTAAAATAAACTAAAGTGACATTCTTTTTTAAACAGACTATAATGGAAAATAAGATAAACAGATTGAAACGAAGGGTATATGGTAGTATTACTATGACAATTTTCTTTTGGAAGTATCATAAAAATCCTAATGCCCACCAACATCTTCTCCTCATTATATTCTGGTCCCCTCCATTAGCCAGAGAATTTAAATCATAGTATGACCATTCATATAAGCTTTTCCAATAAATGACAAAAATGCCCCACTATTTCCTTTTTCTAAAGTGCCTTTTTGCTAGTTGAATAGGATAGCACTTTGCCACTTTATTCTTAATTGATATAATTCTCTCTTAGATATATTAAGACCACATACCTTGTCTCTCAACCAACAGGTTTGATGCTTTTATATTCCTTTACCCCTTTTCCAACTAGATTCTAATACCTTGCTTCATTTTGATTTCAAGAATAGTGCACTTTGTGTAGGTCAAATAAGGATCAACTAAAAAGAACATTACGGTGTGGCCTAACAGTCAATTAAGTTGATGAAAGTCACGAGAGATCAAGATTTTAATCCCTAATAGTCTAAATTTTGGTACACAAAATTACTTGATATATTTACCTAACTAGTAAAGATATGACAGGTACCTGGTGAAATAGTCGACGTGCGACAAGGTGGCATTCATGACCACTATGATGAAGAAAATGAAAGGAGGATCTAAAAGGAGTAAAAGCACAATTGACTGATTTATTTTTGGACTACCAAACATTTCTCTGTTGTGCTAGGCCCACAAAAATTATATATACTATATGAGAAAAAAATAATACTCCATCTAAGCTTTTGATACACATATGCAATAGAAGGTTGAAAAGAAGACAGAAAGTGGAGGTTAAATTATATTATCATCAGCACTCAATTGAGTCCAAACAAATTTGATAATAGACATGCCAAAAGGATTTGTAAAAAGGTTAACAAACTTAATATTTAGTGCACTAAGACAGAGAGTACTACAACTCATTGCAAATAAGTAATTGTAGAAAATAATATTAACCAAAAAAGTATGTAGCTGGAATTATGAGGATCCACTTGTCATGTCTTCCTTATGCTTAAGGTTCTCTTGTCCTAGACATTGGTTCAATAATTAGAGCGCAACATGTGATATGCCGATTTTTCTGATATATATAATAAGTTTGATAAGTTGTGCAATGAGCGCAACCCCTCCTATTTAGTTATTATGGTTGAGTTTGAAATCCTGAATAAACTGTCGGTAATAGATCAAGGGGAAGTGAAAATGACTTATGTTGATACTTGCTGGATTCTAAACATTTGGTTAGAGTTTTTTGTTTTTAAAAAAATGTAAATATCCTTGCATTACATATTTAGGTAAGGGCATGAATGTAATATTTGAATGCTAGAGAGGCTATCAAGATTTTGCAATTACCTTCTATTATAAAAAAAAAAAGTTTCTAATTATTTATGCATTGTATAATAACAACACCTTGAATTAAATTAGAGATCCAAATAGGAAATCTACTTTGTCATGCAGACAAATATTGATATTTAAGTGAGAAAGAGTATAAATATATGTTCATTATTCATCGAGTTTTAAACTATTGTATATATCAATTGTAATGTAACTTGTATAAAATTATAAATAATTGTTTTAACTTGTAAGTCAAATACATAAAAGTAAAATTGTAGATATTGATAGGAACATTATATAAATACCGTCCAAAATTCTCATTTGATCCCAATAAAAGGTGCCTAAGAGTTGACAATGAAAGATACCTCTATGAATATATGCTCTTTAAGTCTTTATCTACAAATACTTGTGATGGAGATATAATTTTCACTGATAATTTTTTTCGAGAAAGGAAATTTGGATAAATTCTTATTGCTTCTCTAACTCCGTTTCTACTTAATTAGTTATTATTTTCTCAAAGCAAGAGAATTACATAAATGACTTTAGAGTTATTAGTAGTATCAACGAAGAGATATTACTAATATATGAATTGAGAATCCAAGTACTAGAGGAAATTTAAGGGTCTTCATACTTTTCTATAATTTCTTGGAATATAATTGTATATTTAGATAATATTAATAATGATCATATTCGCCAAAAGGTGAACGTAGTACATATTAAGAATAAAATGAAATGGCTACTTGACATGGATTGGTCATGTTTTGCATCGACCTACATATGCACTAGTTTATAGGTATGAACCTATGGTGAGTATAAGTGCTAAAAGGGGACGAGGTAGATTTAATCACTTGGAAATAAATTGTTTGATAAGACGTACAATTTCGTAGAATCGATGCTGACTAGCTAAAGATAAGGCACAAAGGAAGATATATTCATATAGGTGATTGATATCTTTTAGTTGGGAATATGTTTTAGTTTTGTTAGTACGTTCATTTTGAACCTATTGCTTTTCTAAGAGCATTTTGACCTACTCGATCTATATGTAAATAAAACATTTTTCACATTTATTTTTATTTGGTATGATGATATGAGTTAAGACTTAATAGAGAAGCATGGTCAGTGAGAATTCATATTGTCGATTCTCACTTGGCTTTTAAGGTACAAGAACAGAGTGCCTCTGCCTTGAGAGATTCCATTATAGCAGCAATGTGGAATGAGTTTATCAATAAATGGGATGAGTGGTGATTCATGCTTCTTAAAGAAAAGATGTGATGAGTGGAGAAAAATTATACCCCATATTCACAATATACTTCTCTTTTTTTATGACGGTGGTGTCTAATGCTAGCTTACGCGCACTTGGACTGATTTCACTTAGTGAAAAAATGTTGTTTATTGGTGCTTTTGGTTTGAATCATGACCTCTCTTGCGTCTGGACCTTTTTGCAGTTTTGTGTGCAAACTACTAGCACATTTTAGTTATTTTTAGGGCATACATGTTTTAAGTCGAAAACTTCACCGATTATCTCAGATCTTACCTCTATCTTTGTGGGATAGAGAGACTGTTTCTACTTAAAATATGATATGTTTCTAGAATTTCAGGTCAAATCATTAAAAACAAATGGTCTTATGGTTGTTAGCTCTTTAACATTGCATCAATGTAGCAATTCACTAACGTGTATACCTAGTTCACCATTAAACAAATAGATTTCAAAAGTTAAAAAACACAAGTGCCTTTTAAGACTTTGTCAAAGTATCAAGACATCGATACATTATACAAATCATAAAAATTATATAATCCATAAGCATAGCCAGAATTTTCAGTCGATATTTATAGAAGAAAAATTTAAAATTTAACTATCCTATTTCTAAGTAAGTACATCAATGTCTCATTGGCTTAGTTTAGTTTTAAACTAGAAGATGTTTTGGCCCTTGGGTTCAATACTACTTAACCGTTTGAACCCCCAACCTCAAACACCATAAACAGACAATGAACCAACACGTCATTAGATCACTTTTGTCAAGTAGTGTCATTTTATATACATACAGATATACATTAAAATTTTCGAACGAAGCAGTATCCTTTGACACCTTTTCGCTCAATATAGAGCATCCCTACATAAGCGTCAACACTAGTTAACAACAATAAAAGAGAGTCACACATTAATGTTGTAGTCTTCTGACCTAGGCGTTGACTCTAGTTAAAAACAATCAAAGAGAGTCACACATTAATGTTGTAGTCTTTTTGACTATGTTACACCGATTTGAAAACTTGTGAATCATTACTTATATTTGTTATTAATATAATCTCTAATTAAGTAATTTTAATAATTATTATATTTAAATAAATTTAAACCATATACTTACAATATTTTAAAAAAATATAAGTTGAAAGTATTTGTATCGTTAAGGATAGTCAAACTCAAAATATTTTATATATGGTAGACATCAACACATTATAAAAATCAATTTTATTTAATATAATTCACAAAGTGTCGATTCTTGTTGACAACAATTCAATAGCCCTACATTAATTAATTTCGAGTATAATACAACTTGCTGGGAAAAAAGGGTTCCCACAAGACCATAATTAATTTTTTTGTGCGAACTTGGAAAGTTAATATTGGTAGCTACATTTATTAATTAAAATTAACTAAATTGTCTCTTGTTATTAAAAAAGAACTGGTTTATAATCATATATAATGATTGTGGGATGAATTAAAAAATATTCATCGCAATATTAATTAGATTTTTGAGTTCAGATTTTGAGGATACTGCAAATAGAAGAAGATTATAGTTGGGAATGATAATAATCATCCATTATTAAATAGGGTTAATTATCAATATGTTACGGGCAATAAAAATTACTTTTAACAAAATGATCATTTTTAATGTATCGATATTATATAAATAATGTAAAATAGTGTATAAATGATATATAATTATGTATAAAAGATGTATATATATATATATATACATTGTTAATATAATAAAGTATGCGTTGCAGATCAATTTCTTTTCAATTTCAACCAACTCAAATCTCTTCTAAATGAACTCAAAATTTAGATCTGAGTTCCTCTCAATATTTCGATTTTTTTTATATATTATACTATTCACTCAAAAACTATTCACATTTGCGGCTCATTATATTTAAACTAACATTAATACAATACAATACAGGTAACAACCATCTAAACAAGGTGTTAGAGTTGTTAAGTCGTAGATCAACGCAGTAAAGACTTTATATAAGAGTATAGGCGTATACAAATTTAAATGTATTATATATTATTATAGGTAAATTATTACTTACAATCAAACGATATATTGTTGCTTTACAAATTGTTGTAAGAGGTTCATAAATTGTTGCAATAACTCTCTACATAACCATTGCGATAGTTCTTAGTAGTTGCTGCCCTAGCTCTTAATAAGCTTTGTAAACATGTTAAACCGTTGTAAAAGCCTTAATATAGTGAATGTATAACCAACAGTGTCATTCACACATTGAAAATGTCTAACACAATAAAAAGAACATACAACACCGGCTGCTCCAATGTGTAAGTCTTCTAGTCTAAATCACCAACGAATCTGATGCAGCGGATAGGGTTGTTTCTCCTTAATCAAAGGTCTCGGTTCTGAGCTCTGATTTGAAAAAAATCCTTGGTAGGGAGTACTTCCTCCCGAATGGGGTCCTACGCAGTGCAAATCCAGAATAGTTAAGCTTCAATGTACCAAAAAATAATCTTGTACCCTTTAAAGTTTGGATTGAATTTCTCTATATGGGTATTTATAATTTGATTCGATCGGGTGATATCGCGTTTTACTTAAAACATTTTAATGACCTTGAATATCGATTTTGGAGATATTTAAGCTACTTTTCATATTGCTAACTCGAGTTAAAGATGACTCCATCTCTATATCCTCATGTATATTCATATATATGTTCATGTATATCAGTGTATAAAATTCTGTATATCTGTTTATCTACAGCAGACTCTACTTCTATGTATATTCATATAAATTTGTTTGAGGGATACATCACTATACACGATATATAATATAATATACACATATTGTTGAAGCGTTTTTATATCTAAATTTGATTCCAAATCACTCTTAGTCTATCTTTCTCAAATTTTGTGTATTACCTCATCCAAGTATCTTCAATCAATTCAAATCACGCCACTCAAAAAAATTCTAAATATTTTTATATGAAATATGAAAAGGTAAAATTAATCATGGTCCTTAGACAGCAAAAACAAGAGAGGGGGTGAAGCTTCTACGGTAGGTCACGATCGTCGAGCCTGATCGAGATGACAATGGAAGTGTTGGCTTGAATACATTGTTTAGTTCTAGATATTTGAAAGAGTTGGCTAATATATGCCAATTTTTTAGGTTACTATTGCCATGCCTAATTTTAACTAATTTTTAGCGTCAATAACCGCTATGGTTAATATATATGTCTCAATGTCCCTAAAAAAACTATTAGAATATCTAATACTTGCCTAATCACCAATTAAACTATGATATATTATTAAATAATGAAACAAAAAAAAATGCACAATAGAACAAGCCATGTAGATGTGTTACAAAATAGAATAGTTTAAGACTACAAAATTTTGTCAATTTCTTTTGAATCCACATGCAATGTATGGGGCATGTAAATCCAATACACCAAAAAATAAAATTTATTATTATTTTCACCAAAGATGTGACATTTAGAAAAAAAAAGATCCTTCGATGGATCATCTGACTCCATTAAATAATATAGTCACTTGTCACTACATACACTGCATTTATACTAATTTTGTCCTGCTCTACTTTGACCACAAACTTTATAAAATTGCTGCAAAATGTAAATACTTTTCTCCTTCCTATTTTACGGCGCACCCTATAACCTGCTATCATATTTAAGAAAAAAATTAAGATTTTTAAATTTGTGATCTAAAATAAGCGCCAGATATTTGTGTAGAGGAAATTCATTTCATTAAGCTAAGGGTAAAAGATAAATTTTAAAATTAAATTATTTTTAATTATAATAATATGATTTTTTTTAGACGGACTAAAAAAAAGAGTGTCACGTTACAACGGAGGGAGTATCTACTTTTCTTTTTGTTGAAAAATTGTTGTTTTCTTGGTACACAATAGTACTACTACTTTTTGGAGAGGAAAAGGTTTAAATTTTCCTTATACATTACTTATTAGATATTGAAATTTTTTGTCATTTACTAAACTTTTCGTCTAATAATAACCCTCTTTAAGGAAACGATCTAATTTTTTTTCCTTGACGTGCAACGAACCTTCAAGTTGAAAATAGTTTCAAGTTATGGACACATGAAATTTACTTATTTCAGGTAAAAGTTTCGTTAATGGAGGGGGTGGTGAGGATCTTGACTCACTTGAGGTAGATGAGTGGACATACCAGTAGAGATAAAATTAGATACGAAGTTCAAAAAAGGTAGGGGTGACTTCCGTGGAAGATAAGATGCAGAAATTGAAGCTGAGATGGAAAACAGGAAAAAGACATTCTTCTTCAAACAGATTCGAAAAAAAACTTGGACAAACAAATTGAAACTAAGAAATCCAAATATCATTTTATTATAAAGGGTGTGGTCAAGTCAAACATGAATAAATGAAACTACACCGAAGGATTATTGTTAAGAATACAACTAAAATAAAAATATATTCTCTCTAATAACTTAAATTTTTAGATAATATGATCGCACAACTCAATAAGCAACACATAATTAACCAGGTGTGAGAAATATCTAAAAGACAAGTAACATTGTGGAGTACTGTGACCTTGTGTGGACTACATTGTCCCCTTGAAGTCTCGAAGACTCTTAAGTATTGAGAGTGAAATGACAATAATAGGAGCAATATTCCACCAATTAAAAATAGCCAACCTCCACTATCTTCTTGCACTTTTCTCACATCCCTATCTAAAAAATAAATTGTACAAAAAAAAAAAAAAAAAA
>JAJOOS010010668.1:0-12714 GCA_029582725.1 Solanum chiquidenum
GAAGATGTAGCGCACGTATGCGTCAGTACTTGAAAGGTACTGAGCATGTAGGATAGAGTAAAGCTGAAATAAATATATAACTGAACAAAGCAAATAAGTAATGATATAATCTGAACATGATATAGATACTGAATGCTGAGAACTGAGCTAACTGATGCAATGACCAAATTTATAACATGCGGAGACTGAATACTGACTGTACTGAAATATGGTCAATGCAATAGAATCTGACTGAACTGTGGGAGCTACTACTAACCGACATAAAACCACATGAGCTAAATGTGGAGTCCGATGTATACGCCCCATCGAGAGGACCCAATATACCCTGTCAGAGGTATAGAGGCATGCTGACGTGATTACTAAACTGATGTTGCCCACAGAGGGGACTTACACTTATGTGTCTCGTAGTTCTGGGACTATCTGGGTACGCTAAACCCTAGTCCAACTCGGTATTATGCTACTCCTAATGAATTAAGTGGTTAACTGGTTATTTTGCTCCTGTTGTGTGGCTCCCTGACACCATACTTATGTTAAAGATCTTGGTATGTATTTTTACAATCATTAGTTTATACTTATGTTATTAAGGATAAATGATAAGATGTAATAATTTTCATTTTCCTTTACATTATAAATGGTTGTTACTACGTAATCTTGTATGTAAGATAACATAGTGTTTTAGTTTTAATGACTGATAGGTTTTAAGTATTATTTTATAATTTTTGTGATGTTCAATTGTAACATCTCGCAATTTGAAATAACTAGGAAGAAGCTTATAATTGGAAATAGTCATTTTTGGAAAGAATTAAAATCTGGAAATTTAGTTAAGTAAGGAAAAGTGAGTTTTTGGTCAACTTCAAACGGTCATAACTCCTATATCAGGATGAGTTAGGTGTATTTCCATATATTGTTGGAATGATCTTTCCAACGCCACCAAGTTTGCGCGATTCCGAGTTCGTATGAGTGAGTTATGCCCTTCGGAAGTTGAGCTATTGGAATAAGAAAAGTTCAATCCGAATTTTGAAAAGGTAGTTTAGTCTTTTCCTTAACCCTTTATTTGATTTCGTTTTAGTGAATTAATTAAGGGTATAAACTGAACTTGGTCAGTTTTACGCTTTTGGAAAAGAGTTAGGGTTTTAGAGAAGAGGAAAGAAGAGGAGAAAAGAGAAGGAGAAGCAAGGAAATCGGCAAGTTCGTCGAGTTCAGCTTGTGGATTTCGTCGGGGGTGATCCCTACAAGGTATGTGAGATCACATAGCGTTGTATTAGTTCACCCACACGACAAGCATGTTTAATTCAGCGTATTTTTATTCTAAAAAGATTGAGAAATTGATGTTCTTGATAGTTGTTCTTGAATTGATTTCGTTCTTGAATATGAGTTGGGATTAAGGAGTTTCTTGATGATTAAGTGGTGTTTCTTTGAGTTGTTTGGGTTAGAGTTGTGTATATGATTTGGGTACATGAATCTAAAGTGAATTTTGGAAAAAGAATCGGATTAAAACGATTTAGGATCAGAAAACGAGATCAAAAGTTTGTCAAAAAATTTCCTGAGGAACAGGTCGGCGACGCGCCCCCATAGCGCCAGGAGGCTGGGGCAGCACGCCTGCAGTGCGCCCAAAACAAGCCCCAGTAAGTTGGGGTCTGGCGCGGCGCGCCAGGGACTCACCCGGATCGACGTTTTTCACCCAGTTTTCATCATTCAGTCTGTTTAAGTCCTTTTAAAGTGTATTAACACTTTCCATTGATCCTAACTACTCTAAATGACTTATAAACACCTAGAAATCATCCATAAATATGAATCATAACCTTGAATCCATAAATTCAAATTCAAGAAAAGTCAATAGCCAAGTCTAGGAAGTTCTCAGAGTCTTTGCAAGAAGTCTTTCGCAAATGCTTTTAACTTTGTTTTGAGACTTGAGTTTTGAGTTCAGTAAAGAAGTAAAGTTGAAGTTCTTTTCTTCAAAGAAGTATATGGGGACTATGTATTACCAAAGAGATTTAAAAATGTATTCACATTTTAAATAAGAACATAAACTGAGATTTCCAAAGAGCCTTCGGGCTAGTTTTCAGAAAAGAGTAATCGCTTTCTAAATGAAGCAAGAGAGGAAACTTTGATTTCCAAGATAACCTTTGAGCTATGTTTTTGAGCACTAATTTCAAATCACAGAAAGAAGTTGTTTTTAAAACATATGAGCTAAGTATATTTTTGGGAGTAGTATTGAGCACCGATATGGGGATGCGAGTTCATATTAACTCAAGTCTCCATAAACCATGTAGTCATCATGAGTAGAAAAGGGTCATACTTCTTAGAGGAATCCTTTTCACAATAGACTACTGGATCCACTTACTAGTTCAGGTCCTATACTCCGGCAAGGTGTAGGATTGCTCGAGCAGCATGGGGCTAATAACGTTGTATCATCACTATAGTTATTAAGTGATGGTTGTCGGTTAGAGAAACTCCCACAGTAGTAATTGTATGGTTCCTCAAGGGGTTCTACTTAGTGTGAATGGGGGTATGGGACTTCATTCATGCATTGTTAAGTAGACTTTGAGAGGGAACATGGTATGTCTTTTATGATATTATGATTATGAGTTGACATCATGTTTTAAACAGTTTTCCTTTTCTTTATATTGCACTTGTTTTAAACTGCTTTATAATGAATTGAGTTCAGTTAAGTATTCATGAGTTCAGAAGAGCCAAGGTAAGTTCTTTAGTTTCTTTCAGATTCTTTCAAGCCTATGTTGTTATAGCATTCCAACTCGCATACTCGTACATTCAATGTACTGATGACAGTTGGCCTGCATCGTATTATGATGCAGAAGTAGGTAACTAGGATTGGCATTCCAGCGCACTGTTAATCCAGTGAGCAGTTCAGAGTCAGTCGGTGAGCCTCATTGCATTCCGCAGGATCTATTTTCATTGTTTTCTAGCTTAGTCCATTAGGATGTTGTGGGGTTTGTCCCAACATTTATCTCAGTTATTTTAGAGGCTTCATAGACATACAGTCAGTTAGTTATTTCAGTTGTCTTTACTTTTCATTTCTTATGATAAAGACTTGAGTTTGCCTAAATGGTCAGTTGAATGTTCCTTTATAACATTCTAGTTTCTTCATAAATGTTTATGTGATGAGTTAAGTCTTCCACTGAGTTAGTAAGCCAGGCCAAGGGTTCGCTTGGGGCCAGCAATGGACTTCGAGTGACAGTCACGTCCAGGGTGTAGGCTCGGGGCGTGACATAAATTCCTGCACGAAGCGCAGGTAATTTTACTTGTTTAATCATGTAACCAATACTTATTAAACTTATTTTAACATGATTTAGTACTTTTAATTTATGATCATTTTCATTATGACTTGTTAATTTGCAATATTTGTTTTACGCGATTTCATTATTATTATTTTTTGGATATTTTAGTGTCATTAATCATATCATATTTTGTGTTATTTTCTTAAGAAACACCTTAGATAGTTGTACTTTGGTAGGACTAAAGAAATATTTGAATTACAAGTAAATTATATGTTTGTATGAATACTTTACCGGAAAAACCCGAAAAACTTGAAAATCCAAAAAACCCAAAAAAGTCCAAAAAAAACCCGAGGTTGAAAAACCTGAGTTTTATTGGTTTGGTTTGGTTTAAAAATTTAAAAATCTGACACACATGGTTTGGTTTGATATTTGAAAAACTCGAACAAACCCAGTCATGTACACCCCTAGTTTCCTATTTCTTTTTCGGGGTTGGGCCATTTTTGGGCTTATACCCTAGTAAATTATTGATACTTTTTTGTTTCTAATAAAATCATCGATTTGGCTTTAAGAAAGAATTTATTATAAGGGCAGATTTTGAAAGAGAGAGACAAAAATGTTTTTTTTTTAAATCCATTGTTAAATTATTATAAAAGGGAAAATGCATAAGTACTCCACCAATCTATGCCCGAAATCTCAGAGACACACTTATACTATACTAAGGTCCTATTACTCCCCCCCTCCCCAACTTATTTTATAAATATTTTTATAACCCCTTTTCAGCCTACGTGGCACTATCTACTGGGCCCAGCGCGTGTTGACAATTTTTTCAAGGATAGTGCCACGTAGGCCGAAAAGGGGTAGAAAATTATTTATAAAATAAGTTCGGGGGTTTAATAGGACCTTAGTAAAGTATAAGTGTGTCTCTGGGATTTTGGGCATAGGTTGGGGAGGTACTTATGCATTTTCCCATTATAAAACAAAGAAGGGATAATAACTATTTTGGTCTTAAGAAGAGAGTTCATAGGAAAAAATGAGATATTATTAGTAACTGAAAAGATATACAAATTGCAAAAAAAAATATTTTAAATACATGAGATCTTAGAACAAAACAAAAGATAAATGAATTTGTGACTTGATATATTACAAATTTTGAGAGTCATAATTATCTCAAGAGTTCTAAAAGGATCTTAGCCAACAACAGTGGCAGAGCAAGAATTTTCACTTAGAGGGTTCAAAATATGAATAAGTAAACACATGAAGAAGTCAAAGGGGGTTCAACACATACATAAAAAATAATATTAAGCATGTATAAATAATGTAACTTCTTGCCGAAGAGAGCTTGGATGAACCCCTCAGTCTTACCTGGCTCCTGACCAACAATCTTTCTAATTTTTTGGAACGAGCCTTAATTTTTTCTAATCATTCCTTAACATGTGTGTAGAGTCCCACAAAATTTCAATGTCTACAAATATCCCCTGTTTCAAGGCTTGTCGGAGTGTAGACTTGATGAAACTCAAAGACGAGGCTTGAAGTACTCATTCTTCCACCTTTGCAGCTTCACATTTTCAGATTTGGTCCCACAAAATTTCAATGTCTACAATGTGTTCAAAGGTGTATCCAAGATTTCAAAACAACCAAAATGTGTCAAGGGTTGATCATCGAAACCTGGGCAATAACCATTACGGAATCTGAGCGTTGATGTAGCTATGTTCCACCTTCATAATCAATTTATTAGGGTCACTATACTATCGTTAGGTTTAATGCTATAATTTTTTAGCAAGACAACAACTTGACAAGTAAACTATAATTAATATTGCCATCACAGAAAAAATAGTATAAAAAAAATTATATTGAAAATGATTAAAATAGTTCATTATTTAAGGAAACACACTTTACAAATCAAAGAAAAGAACAATAGAAAAACAAAAACAAAAAAAAAAAAGACCGTAGAAATATTGAGAAAAATTGTAACTTTTGTTTGTAAAAATGTTGCTAAAGATTCAAACATAAACATTTTAGAAGATGATATTTTGAATTTAGCCTGAGTTTCCACATAAAATTTAAGTAATTATCAAAATAATTCCAGTACTTCACATAATCTAGGGAGGAATGCACAGGTTCACTAGTACTTTACATAATCTAAGAAGGGTTGCATATGTTCATGAGTATTTTACATAGTCTAGGGAGGGGTTCATGGGTTCATGTGAGCCCATACCTCTTCCATGTAAATCCGATCTGGCATGCGCTAAACATTCATCATGTTTAGTACCAGAACTCAATCTATCAAATTAGAACCCAAACTATCAAAACCAAAATCATTCCATACATAGCCCACTGGAATCCATGGTAGGTGGCTGGCGTGCATATGTATTTGGTGCTTGCTTAGGATATATTTAAAAGACATAATTTTGTAATTTAAGAGTAAAATAGCAAGAGATCATTCAATTTACACTGAGAAAATCTCAGAAGAAAACCAAAAGGCTTAAGTCATCTGCGGCTCCTTAAAGTTGTCTGTAAATTTCACTTGGACACCTTATCTTAGGCTTGTTCCAATTTAACACCTTTATTAGTCAAAAAAAAATCTATCGAACACTTTTGACAATCAACAAAACAAATAGAGATTGTGTGTCATACACTCGTGAGTGATGTGGTATAGTAACTAATGAAAAAAAGACATGTGGCATTAGGCTCATGATAACAACTAAAAAAACAAATTAGGAAATAAAAACTATATTTTCATCCAAAAAAGTAAGAAAAGAAAAGAAAAAATATTTCTTTACCTTTTTCTTCTTTGCCAGAGCCCAGAAACCTGGAACACCCCACCCACCCCCGACACACAATCGTCATCGGCTAAAATCGCTGCACTCCGATCATCCTCACTCCACCTTTTTTCCTTTCAATTTTTAATTATATAAGAATTTTTTTCCACTCACTCTCCTACCCATCTCCTTTATTCTGATTCAAACTTTGTTGTTACCATTTTTCCTAATTTCATTCTTTTATTCAAACATTAATTCAGATTTGTTGATATTTTTTCTTCTTCTATATTGTGAGTTCTTTAGGATTTGAATTCTTTAACGTTTCTAAAAAATAATTTCAGATTCGTATTAGTCTTGTCCAAAAAAATGGAGTTTCGCCGGATTTGTTTTGACTCAATTTGATTTTTATTTTTGCTGAAATTCTCTTCCACAACTCAAATGAAAATCTTTATCAGTAAACTCTTTTAAACTTTGTATTTTAATTGGTTATTTATTTAATTGATGTTGTTCCGGTGAAGATAACAATAACGATGATATTGATAGTGGCGGAATGATGCTAGAAAGAAAGTATGAAGGAAGGATTATTAGGGAAAGGGGTGTGTCAAGAAATAGTGGGGAAGGAATGGCTAATGAGATTGAATTGAAAAGTTCAATTGGGGAAGAAAACTACCTGCAAATTTTTTTAAAAAAAATTATGTTCATATTATAATTTTTCTGATGTTGATATGTCCATTTTTTATTGGTCTGCAAAAAGGTTTTTTTGGCTTCACATACTTTTGTAGATGTGTGTTACACTTATAATGTCATATCATCAAAAATTATGTAATAGGTATATGTTTTGAAGGGTAGAGGTGTTCAATAGGTACAATCTCTGGTTGAGATGTTTAAGTGAATTATGTAAACAACTTTAAGGGGCAACAGATTACTTAAGCCAATTGAACTTTTCAATTCAATTTACACGAGAAAATCTCAGAAGAAAACCAAAAAGATCAACAATAATATACCCTATGTAATCACATAAGTGGGCCTGAATGGGTAGAATGTATGCATACATTATCTCTACCTTGGCGGGGTAGAGAAATCATTTATGATAGACCCTTGACTCCAAAGAAATGTAACTGATGTAGGAAAGAAAAAAAAACAAATAGAAATATATATACAAAACAAAAGCACCATTACAAACTATACTTTTTGGTAAACCTCTTCCTGCCAATCAGCTTCATTTGCATTTCCCATATGAACTGAAGAATATAAAAGTGTTACAAATAAAACAAAATTGAAGATAATAGTATAGCACAAAATAAGAAGTTGATTGCTTACAACATTATAATTTCAGGTAAATTTTAGGACAATATTCGATATTATTTTAGGTACATAGATACATTCTATTTTTCATCTAAATGTACCTATCTAAGAATGGATATATATATATATATATATATTAAGGCATAATACATTAGCATGACCCTTAACTTGGCTTCAGCGGACAACTATGCCCTCCAACTTTGAGTGTGCACAAATAGACACTTAAAATTGTATAAAATTGAACAAGAAGACACACGTGTCCTACGTGACATAATACATGTAGAATGTCATGTAGACCACAAAAAAAATTATGTAGGGTGCCATGTAGGACGAATGTGCCCATTTGTTCAATTTTATACAAGCTTAAGTGCATACTTGTACACACCCAAAGTTAAAGGTCATAGTTGTCAGATGACGTCAAGTTAAGGGTCATATTTATGTATTATGTCATATATTAATATGTCCATCTTTTTAATCTATATTTATTTATATTATATTAAAAGCACGAATTCCAACTTAAAAGTTAAATTACTAAAAATACCTTGCTAAATAATCTAACCTCAAGCCAACACCTCTTCCTTAACCGTCAACAATGCTTCATATTCAACAAGCATGTAAAGCTACTTCACATTTTTAGAGTTTTTACTCACTTACATCGTTACACGTTTATATCCTTTAACACCATACAAATTTTGATGCACCTATTTTTTTCCTCTCGTCAAGATAATTTCTTTGCTTATTCTTTTTCTTCCTTAAATATAAACTCTCAGCAAATTTCTTGCTATCCCAACAAAGAATAATATGAAAATAAATTTCTTAAAGCTTTGGGTGTTTGCTTTTCAAATCCATTTTCAAAACGTGTTTTGGGTGCTAAGCAGTGTGTATGCTTCTTGAAAGTACTGAGCATTTTGTAGCCTTCTCAATATAGTTGGCGCATTGTGTATGGTGTCGTGGATTCACGGTGTTGATTAATTGCTTTAATTGCCTTTTATGACAAGTTCTTAGTGCAAATTATGTTGAGATTTATAGTATTCTTGATAAACAATTGTTTGAGAATTATTGGATATTATATTAATCTATAATTCCTGCGCAAAGTTACTTATGTGTTTGTCGTGTGTATGTATTTTCTGACGCTTATTGCAAGGGTATTTAAAGGGGAAGGTCGAGGATTTTAGTGGGTTATTTTTATGTATAACTCACTCCTTATATGACTGTCTATGCAGATAATATTGGTGATGATAAAGCTAGTAGTTGAGGCATTCGCTAGAGTTGATCCAGTTGTTGAGGTGAACCATTGCATTGTTCGTGGAGGCTTTCAATAGAGTTATTAACATTTATTCCGAGTCCTTTTGTGATTCCTTCTAATTCTCCATGGTCTTGTGTGGGATTTGGGCAAGAGTGTTAGATTAATATTTTAAGATACCGAGTGTTCATAATTATTTATCATATTGTTTGAATACTTATTTAGTTCATCAAATGTTGTGAATTAATAGTTAAGGTATGGAAATTGGGTTCACTTGAATGGTGGTGTGTTTTGGTTTGATTCACGCCTAAGGGTAGTTCGGGACGTGACATAAGACTAAAATTCACCCCCTGAAGTAGTAAATACTTTGCCACTAACTCCCAAAGTAGTAGAACTTAAAATTTTACTCCTACAGTAGTAGAACATCAAAATTACTCAGAAAGTGGTAAAATTTAGAGCTTACATTCTTCAAATAGAATCTCTTGAAGTAAAATAATTTGAAAAATGTATGTTAGAAATTTCCAATCTTATGAACACAAGTGCAAGTGTTTCCTGATCAGGTTTATCACAACACCGGCGTCTTGATGGGCCTTCTAGACCCATCTTCTCAGTCTATCATCTACTGGAATCTTGAATTTCCACAACCTCCACATCATAAAAACTATTTTGAAGGGAATTCATGTAGTCCAAATCCACTTAAAGATTCTATTCAGATCTTCCTTGTGTATTATATAATTCCATGTTGATTTCACTGCGAAGCTTCCCCTTGAATCTAATACCCAACACAGTATATCTTTCTCCACACTGCCTTTAGGAGGTTGTATGTGACAAATGATATGCTCCACCAACTCCGTGGGAGAATTTCATGCAGAACCTACACTACGCATTCTCCCTATTTAGCAATCTCCCCCACCTTACCATATATATCGTCTCATTCAAATTCATCCCAAGTGATTGTGTATAAATCTCCCAACCCTATCCAATTATCAGGCCTGCTAATAGGGTTGTTCATGGTTATGGTTATAAAACCAAACTGAACCGCAATCTGAACTAAACCAATTAAAAAAACCGATATTTGGTTTGATTTGGTTAGGTTTGGTTTTAAATTTTGAAAAACTGATATTATTTGGTTTGGTTTTGATTTTACTAAATATTAACCGCAAAAATAACCAAACTGAACCGAGAAGTTATATGTATAAATTTTATAATTAATTATAAATAAAATATAAGTATTTTGATAAATTTTAATTAACTTAAATCTTTAATTTTATTATTGGGCAAATTACAAAAATCACATACTTTTAAGGCAAAATTACAATTTTTCTCTTAAAAGTTTATAATTACAGAAATCCCTCAAAACGGATACAATAATATAAGCGCTGATACATTAATCTGATGCGCGAGATACATTAATTATTAAGTAGGATATATTACATTTTATACATGATACACTAATCTGATGTACATTTTATACATGATACACTAATCTGATGCGCGAGATACAATAATATAAGTGATGATACATTAATCTGGTGCGCAAGATACACTAATCTGATGCGCGAAAATGAGGGATTTTGGAAATTTATAAAACTTATAGGGATAATGGTAATAAGTAAACTAAAAGGTGGAATTTCTGTAATTTTTCCTTTATTATTTTCTAAAGCCCAACACTTAAATTTTATCTCAAACATTAAAACCTTAAGTCTAAATCCCTCAATATTCATTACTTTAAAGATCACACTTTCTCTGTTCTTTATAAAAAATTCCAACGCAACATTGAATAATTTAAAAAGCTCAAGCTAAAGATGGTAATTGATTAGTTTTGACTATGAAATATTGATGTTTTTTTTTTTTTGAGAAGTAATTTCTCAATATTTTAAGGTGTAATTTTATTGAAAAGTCTATTGATAAGACGTTGAGATCTCAAGAATATTGAACCAACTTTATGCTATTGACAATGAGTTTTTTTAGTTAGTGAAACTTGGTACATTGGATGAATCACTTTGTTCGTGTAATAGCTTATTTGTGAATTATTCATGTACTTGGTGTTTATGTCTATCGAGATGCGTATATCCTCAACAAACTTATTACTTTCAAATCGAAAAAAACCAAAAACACCTAACCAAACCGACGGTTATTTTTCTGATATGGTTTGGTTTGGTTTGGTTTTAGGAATTTAAAAACCAATTTAAATTGGTTTGGTTTTGATTTTAACTAATAACTGATCCAAACCAAACCATGAACCCCCTACCTGCTAATCCTTTTCTAGTCTGCCACAGTATTTGGTGTTTAATCAAACCTCGTGGTTGTAGCATCTTCTTCCACACTTGGGAACCTCCTCCTCCAACTTTCTATACATTACTAAGTTAGGATTCCTTTACTTACAATATTTGTTCTTCATGTATTCACTCCAAAGGGTTTGCCCCGTTCTAAAGTTCCACCATAACTTGCAGAATAAAGCTCTCAAAACATCATGCATAAGTCTGAATCCAAGTTCTTCTTCCTCCTCTGGTAGGAAAAGGTTGCTCCATCTGCTCCATTGTCTGCCTCTTCCCTCTATGCAACTATTTCAGAAAAATTGGGCCATCATTTTTTGCACTTGGTTCAATACATTTCTAGGACGGTTCATGATTGATAAACAGTGTATAGGAGTGTTTTGTAGGAAATGTTTGATCAAAATGGCTCAGCCCCATATGTTAAAAGCTTACCTTTCCACCCTTGTATCTTTGCCCCCAATCAATGAATTATTTGTTGATAGTATGCCTTTTGTTTCCTTTTATAGAAGATAGGACACCCCAAAAATGTAAATGGAAACTCCTTCCTTAGTATTCATGTAGCTACTTCAGCAACCACTAGCTTTCCTCCTAAAACACTGTGATGCAGGTAGATTGTACTTTTTTCTTTATTCACCATATGCCCCGATACTTTTTAATACCTCCTAGGTACCTCACTAATCATATTCATTGTTCCAACCTCTACCTTGCACGGTATGATCATATCATCCCCAAAATTCGGTGATTTAGCTTCAACTTCCTTTTAAGCATACCAAATTCTTTCTCATTAGAGCATTTAAAGACCTTGACATAACTTCTGCCACCAGTATAAAGAGGGTGGGTGAGAGAGGATCGCATGTTTTAATACCCTCGAGGACTTGAAAAAACCTTTAGGTTGACATTTAGTAGAATTGAGTATCATAACTACTAATCAGTCTAAACACCATATAAATGATTCTATCTTCAAACAATAATTTTCTTAATACCTTGGCTAAAAACACTCACCCAACCCTATTATAGGATTTCATCATGTCCAGCTTAATTACAAGATTAGGCGGTTTTCCCCTTTCCCTTATTTCATCATTAATACATTCTCAACTATGCTTCGCCCTTGCACAAGACCTACTTGCTATGGTGATATAAATTAAGGTAAAACAACCTCACTTCTTTCGTGAATAATCTGTGAAAAAATTGTATTCACAGAGTTATTCAAAGAGATAGGCCTCAAATCTGAAAAAGTGTTCACCATTGTCTTCTTCAGAATAAGGACTAAGTTTGTATGGGTAATAAATCTAGGAAGTTATGCACCACAGGAAAAAAAAAGGCTTAAGTTATATTATGAATGTCTTCTCCAATGATTTCCCATGTATTTTGATAAAACTCCCATGTCATACTATTTGGTCCTCCTGCACTGTCACACCCCGAGCTACCCCCGAGACACAAACACGGGACCTAGGATAGGACCACAAGTGATCCCAAGCTAACCCTGCTGGCATGATTATGATCATACTAAAGATAATAAACTGATGCGGAAGATAAATCATAAATAAAATAAAAAGATGGGGAATACCCATATACTATAACTGAGATTTATGAAAACTGATGAGTTTAATACAAAGGAGTTATTAACTCAATACTAAGTTGAATCTAACTATGTCTGAAATAAACCTCTAAACTGACTAGAAATGTTGGGACATGCCCCAACTAGATCTAGCAAAAACTAAAAACTAGAAGACTGAAAGTGATAAAGATAAACATGTCACTAGTCCTCGAAGAATGAGGACTCACCACTGATGTTGCTGAACTGAAGATCGGGAACCGATCTAAGCGTGATCTGGATGCTGAGAACATGAACCTACATCACGAGAAGATGTAGCGCACGTATGCGTCAGTAC
>JAJOOS010010669.1:0-12660 GCA_029582725.1 Solanum chiquidenum
TCTTTTTCTTATTCTCTGCACATTTTTTTCCCCTTAATTTATCTCTACTGCTGTAGTGCTGTTTAGAGAAATGGACTAGATTCATAAGATAAGTTAAAAAAGGAACCAACTTTTTCCTCTAGCTTTTAATATGATCTGAAAAAAAAGTGGTACCCAATTTTATTTTAGGTGATATTATTTCTTTTCTTAAACTCTTAAATTTTAAATTTTGAATTTTTCCCTCTGCTTAAGATAACAAGTTCTAAGGACACCTTTTAATATGTATTAAAAGTACTTTTTATTTCTCAAATTTCATATCCACTCAATATTAAAAGTATTTTTTATTGTATGATATTTTTTGTGAGAGTGTAAGAGATTCATTTTTATATCTGAGTTAGTATGGTTTTTATTTTTTGTATATATATAATCATCTGGAGTTCGATATAAACTAGCTTGAGTCCTATTCAAAGGAGGAAACGCTCCTTACTGAGGACTCGAATCGAGATTCTTATCTATCACACCACATCTCTCTCGTTGGTGGTTTGGTTTTGAACAGTAGCTATCTGTTAATAAATGTTGCATGGCAATGCCAACTCATTAAGTATATATGCATCTGATTTTGATAGAAAAGACACTTACCTATTTGTGTTCAGAAAACTGAATTCAACTGCAATTGGGGAATATTTCAGTTGGCATTTCATTAATGCTGATTTAGACAGTTCCTCAGCTTCAACCTTTCCTTCTTTTTCTTTGTTTTGGGGTGGGGGACGGGTGGAGGATAGCGACTTTGGTCCCTATGATTTCGATCCTTCAAACTGTGTTGCTTCTATCTAAGCCTGAGTCATGACATACATCCACATTCTTGAAAGAATCATCAATAAATGGACATGAAGATCATTGTCCTCGAACCATTCACCATCTAACTCTAGTACGTAACGAGTACTGGACGAATCAATGGAAGAAAATGAGGTTGAGTGAAGACGAGAAGCAAGAATCTTAGTGGTGGCGACTGAGGGAGTAGTGTTGAAGGTGGAGAAGAAAATGATGAAGATGACAAATACTAGTACTTTATTGGAAAATTGAAATGCTTGGAACTTGAAAACTGTACTAATTAGACAGGCAAACAGAACTTGAGTAAACGTACTTCAATATAAAATCTTCTGTTACTGATTTAAAAAAGTGAAGGTGATAACAGAATCATAATATATCAATGAGAGAAGGTTCAAAATTAGCAAAATCGAACTAAAATTTACAGACCAGTGATCTCCTAGGAAGCAGCAGCTACTGCTTCTGTTTTCCCCTTCTCTTTGACTGCTTTCTTCCAGTTCTCTGCACTATCGATGATTTCCCCAGTTTTAATGAGGTATCGGACCCTTTTTCCACTGTCTAGTGTTTTGTGGCCCACCCGACTGGCTACCTTCTGCTCTTTTGAGTAAAGCATCACGTTTGAGCTGTGAATAGGAGCTTCAATCTGTAACAACAACAACAACTACATCTCAGTTCTAAACGAGTTGGGGAGTTCCAATCTGAAATGTTAACTTTCTTGGTAGGGCAAAGATGAATTCAATGCTAGCCACGACGAAATGTAAAGCTCAAGATAAGAATTTTCAGGCGAGTTAGAGAAGAGAGAAATCAAGATAAAACCTTGACTATCTGGCCTGGTTCCTCCTCACTCCGACTCTTCACATGCTTGGTTTTCAAGTTCACCTCTTTTACTACTACTTTGCTGTTGTGTTTGATGATCTCGGTGATCTCTCCGATTTTACCTTTGTCATGGCCGGATATTACCTTCACTGTATCACCCAGCCTTACATGCATTTTGTGTAGTACTGGAAGGCTGTTGGGCTTACATTCTTTACGCTCCCATCGCTTAAGCTGCAAAATAAACATAAAAAAGAAGCTCTTATCCAATGATAAAGCTAATTCTAAGCACAATTCTCAGAAACTGTTGTTTCAGCTAAAAGAATATCATACTCATAACAATTAGTCCCGAAGATTAGCAATACAAACATTTGGTGGCCATTTTTAAAAGCTGTTGACGAGTTAGTTTGAGCACTTCCTTCATTACATCACAAATTATAAAAGAAATGCATGACCACATAACAGCAACCCTATAAAATTAGTTGCGGCAAATGTCTACTCTCGGACACACATACTAAAGGACCAAAAAAATGAATCAAGATACCAACCTTTGCTGTAATCAAACATGGACCTTCTGTTGATTTAACCTGCACGGCATCATATGGAGATTGTCATTAAAGAGGCTAAAGATTATCCAATTTTACAGTTGACACAACAAAAAGCGACAAACTGTGTAAGGCATGATATACATCCAGAGAGTGTTAACCGAATAACAAGCAAGTGCGTTTTCTGGAGACAGGTCTCATTCCGTATTTGCTTCCAATAACTTGTGATTATATAGGCACTAACAACAAATTCACCATTGTTTGTGATCCCTCATTGTAAACATGTCTAACAGGTAACTATAATATGAGAACGATTTATATTATCGACGAACATAGAGGCATATGTATAATGTGGGTTTAGCAGATCCCAGTAGCTTTAACTCAGACCTATACATGTATTAAGAAATTACTAAATATGTCCAAATATTAAAATTTCGAACCCTAAGTCAAATACAGGGTTCATCCTATGTTGGAACTTGGAAGAGCATCAATTGCAACATGGGGGGTAAGTTTAAGTTAACCAATTAGCATATACTTAATATACTTGACTTTTTGAAGACCTTTTGAGGAACTACTGCAGCAAATTGTAGATGTCCTTATATATCAAATTATTCTCTTGCAGCTAGAAAAACAGTGTGTTTGGTATGTAGTTCCAATTTTCCTATGTTTGGAAAATATTTTCTTTAGGAAAACAAGTTCAAGTTCAAAATGAAGAAAATGACTTCCCTAGTGGAAGTAGGGAAAACAAGTTGGATAAGTAACATTTCAAGTTTATTGTCTCCTCCCCACACACCCAATCCCTCCAACTCCCACTTCTTGACCATATCACCTCCGCCCATCCCTGAATCCCCACCCCTCATCCCATCTCACCTCCATAGTATTTTTTATTTTCTTTTATGACAAGGGAAACCCGCAGCCTCTACCCTTTGGGTGCGCACAGGGTAAAACTCCCGCTCCTATGCAATAGCTCGCAAACCACATAGGAGAGGTAACCCGCACTAGGCAAGCCCGGTGCGACGAGCTTGACCCAGAAGGCAAACCCCTTGCTTTCGTTGGCAAGGGATTTCGAACTTTAGACCTCCAACATGAAAATCCCAAGCCCAAACCACTGGGCCATCCCGAAGGGTACCTCCATAGTATTTTGTTGCATATATAACATATAAATGTTCTTGGGACAATATTATCTAACTTAGTTACTATATAAAGACTAGAAAATTAGCAAGTTCCACACTTGTTTTCCAGGAAAACATTTCTAGGAAATAATT
Source organism: Solanum chiquidenum (assembly GCA_029582725.1). Lineage (NCBI taxonomy): Eukaryota > Viridiplantae > Streptophyta > Magnoliopsida > Solanales > Solanaceae > Solanum > Solanum chiquidenum. Next base: position 3,431 of record JAJOOS010010669.1, read on the forward strand.
TTCCGTGGAAAACATATTCCTTCGTACCAAACAAGAAATCAAAACTTATAATGGCGAAAAAACATATGATATGAGAAAGGATTCAGGTACCAATGGTGACCAAGCAGAGAAAAAGTCCACAATGTATTGTAATCAAATATTAGAAAATTAATTTCTAATCAATAGTTCAATGGAGATGGATACCTTTGTTCCTATGATCTCTAATACATAGAAGTCAAATTATTCAAAAAAAAAAAGACCTTTCACAAGGACAATTGAAATTGAGATAAAGCAGATAGGACATAGCCTAGTGGTCAATGAAGTGGTGGACAACTACGAAGTGCTGGTTCAAATCACAATACACTAGCCTATTTATTTGCATTTGTGTAAGACTCGATGCATAAAGTTACTCGCAACACAATTCAATTCTGGAGGTAGCAGGTATTCTATGTAATTAGTCGAGTTGTGAGCAATCTGGACCAGATTGACACAGTTATAGAAACAAAAAAAATGACATTTGAGAAAATTCATTTTGAAAACCAAATAGTGGAAGTTATGAGAAAGCATACCAGAGGAAGGGAGAGAGGAGGAGAGAAGCGTTGGCCGAAGAAGGAGGTGGAGGAGATGGAGAGACCGGTGAAGGAGCTCTGCAGAGCCGCCATTGCTCAAAACCTTCTGCAAAATCCTTTTGTGAAGGAAGAAACAACACTGAGCTGAGTTTTTGGATAGGATAATAAAAACCAGAACCTTCTTCTTCTTCTCTCTCTATCCCTGTGTCCAGACACCCGATCCAACTCAATTGGACCTTCAACGGGTCGAGTACGGCCCAATTATAAAGCCCCTTTTGGACAATTGGGGAATAATCCTATTAATTTAAAAAGGGGGAAATTATCAAGTTTTATAGTTTGATAAAACAGATAAAAGGTGAATTGAACAAATATATATATTGAAAAAATTCGGGGAATAAAAAAAACTTGGTTCTTTTTTAATAAAATTAGATTGAATAGGATATTAATGTAGAGATGATTATTAATGTAGAAGATGATATGAAGTGAAAAAGGCTGATCTGGGATTTTCCCCATTTTCTACCATTCATTTACGTTCCACGCAAATTTACAAAAACTGGAACAAAATTGGGAACAAAGGCTATCATACACTCAGACTATAACACACCCCTACGAATTCCCAATCGAACTCACCAAGACAAAAGTGTGTTGTAAATAAAGAACCTAACAACCAGACCAATTTTACAAGATCGAAACAAAAAAATAAACAAATGGAAGAACTGAGTTAAACTTCATATGAGTCAGCTGTACTATCTATAGATTCCACACGTCGATGTCCAGAGATTGGACTCCGATGATCTAGTTGTTCAACATTGATGGTAATCTCCTCTGCTGTTGCAGATAAAGACCGCTTCTGGCGCTTTCTTTCGTGTCTAGACTTGAGTATCCTTGACAAAACCTGCACAGTGTCCCTCATGGAAGGCCGTTTCTTGGCGGCACGATTCACACATTTGTATGCAAGTGCTGCTACATCATTAAGTTCTTGCAGATCATACTTCCCATCAAGACGGGAATCTGCGATTTCCTCCCATCCGCCTTTTCCATCTGTAGTCATGGCTGCCTACAATCATCAATCATATGGAACTTAGTTTCTATATGACTGAATAGGCTTCAGAAACATATGGACAATAAAAGAGGTTGTAGGGGAAGAGGGGAGGAGTGGAGGGGTTTCGAAAGCTAATCGATATCAGTGCTCTCTATTTATGTGTGCCTAAAGTTAGGAGTAGTGGCACTATACAGCATACATATGATGAAGTCATCCAAGTCGAACCATGGAAGACAAAAGATTGTGCAAAGACACTATAACAAAGGCGTAAGCAATCTCATAAAGCTATATGCTCAAGAAGTTATGGACCCTTAGTTCTCACCATATCATTGTTCTTTTTTCACAAATAATTTTAAAAAAAAAAAAAAAAAAAGTTTCACATCACATAATGAGAGAGAGAGAGATCTTACTAGTTCAATATACTCGATAAGCCCCTGAAGAGGGTTTTTACCAGCAATAAGTTCAAATAGTAAGACCCCAAAGCTGTAAACATCGCTTTTCTTAGTGAAGGACCTAGTTGATATATATTCAGGATCAAGATATCCGAATGTTCCACGGATATTGGATACATGTTTACTGACCATTTCTTCCCTTGACAGCCCAAAATCAGCAACCTGTGTATTAAACCCAAGATTGCAGTTATGCTTAGTACCATTAGACCAAAATGGTGTCTACATTTTCATTATGATAAACTCGGGATGGTCATAATCTTCAGTATGACCACCTCAAAGTCTGCCATTTCATTATTATCAAACCAAAGAAACCTATTTCATCTACTTTACTTTGGAGAGAAAAAAAAAGAAACATACCCTGGCACTCATTGACTGATCCAACAAAATATTGGATGATTTAATATCCCGGTGTACAACTGGAGGAACTGCCTGAAAAAGGAAACAACAAAGAAGAAAGAGGTGAGTGAATCAACAATATATGGTAGCAGGAGAGTTTCCACTAGGACACACGTGATTTAGAAATTGAGTTCCCCCCAAAATGTGTTTGTATGTGAATGGTATTTCATACTTATTTCAAGGATCCTTGATACCGAAGAGAGACTGGTTATTAATCATGTGTCAACAATTAAATGTGAATTACGGGGATAAGATTACCCCGTCATGAAGATACTCTAAGCCCCTAGCCACATCCAGAGCAATTTGAACTCTCAACTCCCAGCGCAATGGTTCAAGCTTTTCATCTGTCAATGTAGTTCCGTTGTTAAAATACTAACATATTATCATGCATGTGAGAGGTTATCCTGGATGCAAATATCTGGCTACACTACCATGTTTTACATTGCTATGAAAACTTTGATTGCATGAGTACATATGCTAGTCAAAATACAAATGTCAATGTATCATGAATCTCATCTCACAGAACACAAAGGATAATTTCCAATTTGAGGAGGTGGGATATCTTCTAATAGTCACATAAACAATCCCTAGCATTCAGTGTACCAGTGTTAAGAACCAGCAGCGCTAAACTGGACAATAGGGAGCCTTGCTATAAACTGATCAAATAGTTAGCACTGAAGGGAATACAAATGGAGGAAATCACGAATGGAGAAATATTGTTCAAAAAGGAGCTCAAATCTACACTGCTAGGACACACAGTGGGTTAGCACGAGACTGACTACATCCAAAACTTGCTCTTGGTGGCAGTATACTTCTTAACAGACTAATCTAGTTTACCCATATAATTATAGTTCCATTTACTGCAAATTGGCTTCTTGAAATTGTTGCCTTGATTGATGGATGACTGATACATGTTACTCAATGAACATAATTGAGGTGAAAAGTACACATACTAGGCATGCAATATTTGGCAAACTCGGCATCATGCAATCAGAGAAATGTTTTTAAATTTAAGAATGTTGCAGGAAAATGCTTTGATCAAAACTGCCTCTCTAAGAAATCTTTTTCTCTTGCCACAAAAATAATCAAACAGAGTTCTCAATAGCATACCGTACAAGTGAGAAGCTAAACTGCCTCGGCTCATGTAAACGTAGATAAGCATATGCTGACCCTTCTCTGCGCAGTATCCAACTAAATTCACTAGGTTTCTGTGGTGTAGCCTTCCCAGTAACATGACCTGTGGAAACAAAATAAGCTGGAAGTCAATTTAGTTTTAGAAAAACATTTACATCATACAATGTAGTTCAGCTATTACTGCATAAAACATACAGTTTAGCACAAAATACAAATAAAAGGATGAGGCTCATATGATATCTAGAAGCCTATTGGATGAAAAGTTTTGTTAAATATCAACTCACAAATGCTAGGATTTGCCTAAACCTTTTTTCGTGTGCTATGAAATTTACAATTTTTCTGTCCCCATTTGCTTATGATCAGTTGCAAGCACCTCACCAGCAACAGAATCAAAATATGAGGGGAGTTGAAGTAAATATACCCTTCTCTTTTGATCTGAAAACCAGATGTTTTTGTTAAAGATCACTTGGCCTTGTACCACTGCCATGTTGTCTGAGTGATGCTCGTGATTTAAGGTAAACATTTTTATTAGCACAAAAAGTAAGTAAATTTATTTAGAATTTTCCACAACTACACCATATTTTATCAACTGGTTGTTTGGTGAACTGGCCTTTCCATATGTTAACTTAGAGCTTGCTCAAGATGGTTGTCGCACATTACTAAAGGTTGTCAAAATTTACAACAAATGTTTGAACAAGTTGACTTGTCAAACACACGGGATATCGTCTTGAAAAGAATTCTTCTGTAATGTTTAGAGTACCTCTGTTTGGAATTCTTTCTCCCCCTGTTTAGAATCAGTTGCAAGCACTTTGACAGCAACTGTCTCACCAGTAGACATCTGAGCTTTATAAACAGGACCATAGGCCCCTTGACCAATCAATGTGGTGAAGTTGTAGGTTGCTCTCTGCAAATCCCTGCCCATGAGTAGTAAATGATCATCATCTCAATTAAGAATCAAAAGCATTACAGCATGTAGTCATGCACTCATGGCCCTAAGATGCAAGGTCTATTTATTGAAGACTGCAATGTATGTTAAATAGTATGAACGGAATTGCAATACATGCAGCAAAGTAATGAATCAGACACATTATAATAGGATATTGCCATGAGACGAAGATGCAAAGTCTTGCAACTGGAGAATGTTCCTAGTTTTGCACGACGTCCAACCAGTACATTGTTCAGGATTCTGATTAGAGAAAATCTAATAGTAGCCTGACAGTGGATGGACGACCTTTGAAGTTGTATGGTCTAAAGACAGTTTCTTTGATAAAGAGACAAAAAAAAAGGATCATTTCTTCTTCGGCAAGTTCTGAATAAAAGTGGAAATTTGGATTTTGTAAGATCCTTATATTGTATTCTACTTCCAGTGATCGAAACAACTACAATAGTATAAAAATACTGATTTTAAACAATCTCTCCAATGATAAAATAATAGTCTTAGCCAAGTTCATCATCCCTTTTCAAAAACAATGAGAGAGCAGTAGATTGTAGACCAAACTAAGAAGTTGCAATAGTCTTCCCATTTTATCAAAGATACATACTTGTAGGAGTACTCGAGAATACCGGATGCAGAAACCACATTCGACTTCCTGACGCTCCCTAACCAAAATGACATGCCATTCTGGATAGACTTTGGTGACTCAGTACCAATTGAGGAGTCTGATAATACTGTACATGTATCTACACCATTTGCACGAATAGGAACAGTAGCAGCCCTCCTAGAACTGCTATTCCCTATCTGAGGGCGTCTCCTATGGTACCTCCTAAAGCAGAAAAATGCAGATATAGCTAAAAGCACTCCTATCACCACTCCAATTGAGATGCCTATAATTAATCCAGATGACTCCTTCTCCATCTCTTCCGTGTTCCTCAATTCTCAGCTACCTAAGCATTGGTCCCATTGAGAAATAGCTGTAAGAAAATAAAAATATTAACTTCTGCAACCCAAAAGTCAGGATGAAAAAAATATCAACTTCCAACAATCCCAATCTAGTCGAGATCAGCCATATGAATGATAGAATTCTCAATATCCATTTAGTTCCATTCGGACTAATTTCATCCCAATACAAGAGTCCAGAAAAATAATAAACAAAATTTCAATCCTAAAACAATCTCCATTTTCACAAGTATAAAATTAACCAAATTCGAGAACAAAACAAAAACATGCTTTGATTAGCCTTGCTTGCTAATTAAAATTAACATATGAAACCACAAGTGCAAAAGACAATCCAGCTCAAAGCTTAAAAAATACTCTAACATGCCTCCCACTAATTCTCCAACCGAGACAATAAACTGCAATACAATACAAAATTTTCAGTTTTCACAAATATATTTTCGGAACAGAGCATCGTATAAACAGAAGTTCAAAAATCCAGATTTGGTCAAAACACGCCGGAAAAATTGACAGTTTCAACTTACGACTAAGCTTAATCCACCAGCAGCCAAAAAGGAAAAATCTACGAATAAATGTTCAAAACAACAAATCAAATGAAAACAACATAATGATTAGTACAAAAGCGAAATTTCAGTACAGATCAAAAACAAGTGCGAAAAAGTAAAAAGTATACTCAGAAAAGCGCAAATTTTCAGGCGAAAAACTGTAAAGTGCATATTCATTCCTCCATTGTTGTACCTTGAGTAAAGCAGTTAAGAAAGCGTGATGAAGAAGGATCTAGGCACGTTGAGAAGCAACAAAAAAGGAAGGAATCTGGTTAAGACCGTGTTTGGAATTTGCCGATAGAGAAAAAAAATGAAAATTCAATTGGAAGAGGCAAAAGAGCAGAGTGTTGTTTCAGGCAACTGGTCTCCTCCTGACATTTTTTTTTACGTTGAGAGACTTTAAAACGCGCGTGACAGATGATGATGATTATTATTTACATTTCCCATAATGCCCTTTTAGTTATATAATATTAACATATCTTTTTCTCTTCTTTTTTTTTTGATTTTTTCTTGTGATGAATTAATAAATATAGAATTAATGATAGTCTAGCTACTTTTAGGCCCCTGGTATAAATGTGAATTATTTTTCTTGTGTTACAAGGATAAAATGGATTAAGAGACACAAACTTTTTACTGATCGAATTAATTTGAATTATATGCCATGAAAAAATTAAGTACTTTTAATTAAGTGTGTAGAAAATTTATTTATTTTCCTTTAATAGTAAAAGATAAAAAATTTAAAATTGATGATTTTTTATTTTGATAATTTATTGTGATAAGGCTTTTAACCTTTGATAAATACATTTTGAACATAAGTTAAATGTCTAATAGGTAAGAAATAGTCTTCAAAATATCTAAACAAAAAGATGCTACTATAAATCTATAATTTAAATGTTGTTTATGTATATAATCTTACTATTTTCTAATTAATTATGTATGATATAATTTTCATCTTTAGGAGAGAATAATCGATTTGTGGACAGCAGATCGATGATAATTATTTTTATCCATAATCTATAATTTTTATGTTTCTTTCTTTATTTGGGATTTATCGTTATTGTTTTTGTGGTTAATAACTTCTGTCTTGCGTAATTTTTATTTTTATTTTTGTTGAAGAATTTGTTTAAATTTGTTTGTTATACTGTTCCTTTTAATTTGATTAAAAAATCATCTTTTTTCTTTTTAACAATTTTTTGATTTTAATTTTACATGACATATATAAAATTAAAAATAATTTAATATATTTAACGTATCTTTGATTTCATTTTTTTTACTTCTTAAATTCCAATATAAATTAACATAGGACAAAACTTCATAATTACATGATAAAGTGAATCCACGTTTACCGTTTTTTGGGTTTAATGCAGCAAAGCTAGTACATTAACTACCTTTTATAATCATTGTCCTTTAATAATGCTTATCCAATTTTGTCTCAAGATTTTACTCTATCCAATGACACAAAGATTACAAAGGTAAAAACTATTATTTGCGGCCAATATTTATAATCAAATCAACATAAACATATAATATGTGGGTGCTTAAATTTATTTTACTTAATCATGATTAGTTAGTACTTAGTTTATATACATTTTAAACTAGCTCGTTACTTTATTAAACGATGATAACATTATAAGATGTAACAGTAATAACGGATAGTTTTTTTTATATTCAATTATTTATTTTCATAAGAGAATATTGTAACTTCTTTTGAAGTTTCAAAAAGTTTGACACGACATTTTATGGCCCTCTTTAATAAATAACAAAATAGAAAAGCTACATTTTGAAAATAAAAGGACGTAGAGCGCTAATGGAATTCAAAAAATATTTCCGTATGTATTTGAATTTGAGAAATTCAATATGGTCTTTGATTATTATTTTTTTGTTCTTTTATATTCTTTCTCTTTTTATTCTTTCAAACTGAAATTATGCTGGTAGTAATGGTTCGTATTAATCATATTGTGTTATTTTTCTTTCTATCATATTGTGTTATTTTTCTTTCTATCATATGTTGATTTTGTTATAAAATTCATTTTTCAGATAAATATTTCTTATAATAAAGTCATTTTTATTTTTTGATACTGAAAATGTAGTATTCTGGAGAAAAAAACATTTCATCAAAATGGAAAAAATAACGTCATAGCAATTTTTTAAAGTTAATATAGGACTTATATCAAAGTTAATGGTGAATTCAATCAAACTCGTAACTCTCTGCCCATGATTTCATAAAGATATCTTCATATTTTCTGATATTATTATTAAACTTTAATGTATATCTTTTTTTCCAGAAAATGACTTCCATTTACCAAATTTACTATGATTAATCTTGTCTATTTTTTTTATAATTGGTTTTGGTAAAGTAAACCTTATTGATAAAATTACACTAATTCATATCAACCTTCACCAACCCATTTATCTAAATTATCAAACATCATACCATAAGTCTCCCTTAAAATATCTTCAAATAATTGGTACATAAGTTCAAATATGAAGTATCAAAGCCGTACTAATAAAGTACAAAATTAATCAACCAATCGACATGAACTTACAAGGTTTAATTCTAATTAATCTGAACAAAAAATCAAAAAACTAACCTATATATATACACAACACAATATAATTTTTTGTTAAAAAAAAAAAGTTGACTCCACTTATACTAAAATAGAGAGACCGATTCTACATACTTTTTGACTATTTTAACTTATAAGTACTTTGATATTTATTGTACACGAAACGAGACGATATTACTAGTTATAAGTTGATTTGACCTAAATATGGATGCTTAATTAGTCAGAATCTTTAGGGGGTGGGGGTGGGGGTGGGGGGGTGATTATAGCAACTCAATGGTACTATTATGAGTGATAAAGAGTGTTTGGTCTAACTTATTAGGACTCTTAATCTGCATTTCCAATTAATTAATTAGAACTATAGTCCTTTTTTAAAGTTTTGGAAATGAAATAGTAAAAATAAAAATAAAACAAAATGGGTAGATATAGAGGGTTTATGAGTTTGAAAGAAATAGTCATTGCAGTAATCAACTGTCAACCTAACACAATCAAGTTGAATTTGATATATAAAAATTTGAAAGACATTAATTTCAAACACGACAAGATATGGCATACATTTAACAGCTACCACGTTGGACCATGTTTGAGTACGACTTCCATATATATAAGAAAAAATAAAAAAAATTGGTGACTTGATATTTCTTGGATGTGATAA
>JAJOOS010010670.1:0-13104 GCA_029582725.1 Solanum chiquidenum
AATGAATTATTTGTACTATTTTATGTAAAGTGCTTATAGTGATGATCATTTGTAAGTGATTTTTGTATTAGTTTTAAATGTTCTTTAATAATGTATTAATTTCTTATTCCTTTTTAGTTAAATATGTTCTCTGCATAGTTATATAAAGAAATTTGTGTCTAGATTACAATTAAATAGATATACTTATTTAGACTTTATATAATTATTGGCGTGAAATATGTACAATATTATATTTCTTATTTCCAAATGAAATTAAAAATTATCTCAATGAAAGTTTAGATATTTTATTATACGCCAGATCATTTGTGTTTTACATGGATAATATGAAATATTTGGCAGATATGTTGAGTGACTATACATGCATTTATGATTAGTTCATTATCTCATGAATTAGTTTATTGTCTCTTTAATTAATAATAAAGAGATCTTAAAGTATAAAGTTCATTATCAATGATCCATATAAAATTAGATAACTATTTTAATTTTCAAACAAACACTCTTACTGTAACAATTATCTATGTAACACTAATTGGTGAAAATTCTTCCTATATCCACCATCATTTATACTTTTTAGTGCAACATAAATCTTATAAATACTTAACATTTGCAAGTCAAACATTATAATAAGATGTCTAAGGACTTATGTGGAGCACGATTGTCATATACTATAAGTTTATAGTAATGGGTACACTTGGCTACACGCGCGCCGCGTCTAATAAGATGTCTCAGGACTTATGTGGAGCACGATTGTCATATACTAAGAGTTTATAGTAATGGGTACAATTGGCTACACGCGCGACGCACGTACCTAGAAACTAGTTACTTAAAGAGTTTAGGGGTGTCAAATCACAAATGGGTAAGTTGGGTTGATATGAGCACTTTAAAGGAAAAATTACCTAGCTACACAATCTTTCTTTTCATACAAAAATCCCTATTTTACTCTACTTCTCTCCTTTTCTAGATACATAACTCACAACCCTCTAACCCATCGATTTTTGTTCCTATTTTCACGCCTGAAATCATCTATAGTTGTCTTCATCACTCTATTTTAAAATTTTAAATCTATTCTCTCCCGTTCATCGATTTCAAGTTCCTAAAGAGGTAGAACTATTTTTTCATCAATTTTTTTTCTTTTCAGTTTTTGAATTATCGTTTAAAAAAAAAATCTTTTTAACTTTTTCATCCACAATTTTCTAATATATATGGATGTTGATGATGAAAACTTTCATGAAAAATAGATATAAACAATGAAACGGCTCATTTATCATGAAGAATTTGAGAGCGAAAAAGTAAAAAATGGATGCATGCTCGAGTTCTAAATCTACTATTGGAAAAATGCCCAAACAAAGAGGGGAAAGTTGGATTTGTCGTTACACGGCTATCACTATCAAACTTGCAGATTTTCAATGTATCTCATTTATTTTAATCTTAAATTGAACTTTGTTAGTGTTATCACTACTTCGATACATCACAGATGCAGTAGCATTTGTTTTAGGAAAAATTAGCAATCAAGTCATAATATCTAACATAATTAGTCAAAACAACAACACTTTAAAATATTTATTTAAAATGTCAGAATGACAATATTTTAGAAAATAATTTGTATTTAGATTTCCTTTTATTTATCAAAACAGTCCTATATTGGACCAAATTCTAAACCAATAACCGTTTAAAAAGCAAAAAATAATTACACCACTACCCATTACCCTTATTTCCCCACCTTTCACGTTTTCTTTCCCCCACCTTTCACGCTTTCCAACTTCTCTTTCTTCAAGGTTCTCACAAATTGTTCAACAAAATCTCTATTTTAATTCAAGAAATTTCTCGATTGTTAAACGAAATCTCTATATTAATTCAAGAAATTTCTCGATTGGAAAAGGTAATTTCCATTATTTACTGAGATTTATTTTTATTTTCTTTTTAAAATCACCGATTATGGTGTTTATTTCGGATTGTATATATAATGGATTTTCAGTCACTTTTTTTATATTTTTATGTGATTTTGTTTTGATATTCATCAAATATTTATGTATTTCATATTTTTAGTCTTTTAAACAATTTTTTTCAATTTTTTTTGTGATTTTGTTTTAATTTTTCAGATTTAGTAGAATCTAAAAATTCATTTATATGTTTATTTTGTTTGATTTTTAGTACATATATATTTGATAATATCGAAATTTGCTTTTAGGGTTTTAGATTTTGGGGAAAGCATCTGATTGTCTACCGTGACGGAATCAATCAGAATTACTAAAGGTATACCAAATAATATTCAAAATTTTGGGGGATTTCCCTCATGACTGTATTAGTAAGACATTTTTTGTATTTTAATCATAACTGTATTAGTAAGATATTTTTATATTTTATTTTTTGTAAGACATTTTTTGTATTCATGTGTATACTCTCTATAGTTTTAATCATAACTGTATTAGGAAGACATATTTTTGTATTTTATTTTGTTAAAGCAATATAAGTTTGATGAAAACATAATATATAAAATTGCGATGAATACACTATTAGAAGGAAAATATAAACTTATTTGGTATTCATTTAGCGTTTGGAATACAAAATGATATTGAAATACATCCTGATTTTTGGAATACAAACTGATATTGAAATACATCCTGATTTTTGGAATATAAACTGATCTAGAGAAATAGTAACTACAATTTTAAAGTGAAATAATAATAATATAACAAGACTGGATATTGAAATATAAATACAATTTAGTTTGAATACAACTTATTCTATATTTTATGTTTTCACCAAAAATGTATTTTCAATATCATTTTATTTTATTACTAATTTGTCTTTATATTTTTTTTTCTTAAACTAGAATGCCAAAAGAGTTGTATTCATTATAGTTCTATACCAACATTTTTTTGTATTTTAAGCTATACATATCTTTAGGTATCTACATTGTATTCCTTTTTTTATATAATTTAAATTTGTGATTCATATAATTTTTCAATTACACTTTGAAGTAATTACACGCTAAATACATAAAAATAAAATAAATTCATAACGTGAATATGAATACATTTCGGTTGAACACATATTCAAAGAATTCCAAACAAATAAATATATAAAACAGAGGGCATTAGAAATTGGGAAACAATTCCACTCTAATAAGATATAAAATTCAAGCATCATTAACTAAACAATACGCGGTCCATTTCTACACGAACGCCTATTGTTCCCCTTAAACCCACAAGTACTGCAAGAATTCTTGCTCTTCTTTCCATATGGCTCGATGTACGCCTTGTCACGATACTTCTTGGTTGACCTTCCAGGTAGCTAGCTTTAAAAACAAAAAATATCGAACACACACTCAATACATATTGATCTGATTTCACCTTTTAGCTCAACTACAACAAATTGAATCCAATATTTAATTGTATCCATAACTTACTACAAGGCAACAAATATTGGTATACAATTCTTAATTGCTTTATGATTTTTAATCCCTAGTTGTACTATGTTCAGTATATCACATAATTTTTATGACTCTATCCCTATAATGTTACTATTTACATTAACTTAATGGGATACAAAATACTGTATGCATTATAAAAAAACGGCTTCCAAACTAAAAAAAAAAACAATTTCATTTGTTCTACATCATAATTTGAATACAAAACATTAAAAAAAAAGGGATACGAAAATCTCATATTGTTACTGTTTACATTAACATAATGGTATACAAAAATATTGTATGCATTCAAATAAAAAGAAAACAACTACGAAACTTAAAAAATCAAGCACTTTCAATAGTTCTACATCATAGTTTGGATACAAAACATCCAACAAAAGCTAAATTATCAAACCAAACAAAGATTTCACCGATTTCATCAGAAAATTAAAAATCAACCCACTATTATAGTAGAGATGTACGAATATATCATCCAAACAAATAAAATAATCAACAAAAACAAAAATATCTGATGTCAAAATTTCTTGAATTCAATGAAACTGACGAAATTATTGATACAAAAATATTGTATGCATTCAAATAAAAAGAAAACAGCTACAAAACTAAAAAAAATCAAGCACTTTCAATCGTTCTATCATAGTTTGGAAACAAAACATCCAAAAAAAAAGCTAAAAATATCAAACCATACAAAAATTTCACCGATTTCATCAGAAAAAAATCAACCCACTATTATAGTCGAGATATACGAATATATCATCCAAACAAATAAAATAATCGACAAAAACAGAAATACCTGATGTCAAAATTTCTTGAATTCAATGAAACTACCGAAATTATAGTCGTGAATTTTGAAAACCTCTGTTTCAAGAATATGTTGAATTCAGCTCGAAGAAGCTTTGAAAATTATCAATTGAATGATTCTGAAGACAAAACTATTTTTTGCAAAAATTGTTTTTGGAATTCTTAAGAACAAGACAAAAAAACGCTCGAAAGAAAAAATGGCAACATATGCTCTTTCAAAACGTAACTGATTTATATTTAAAATCTTTTTTTCCTTTTTGAAATTTTTTGTTCCATGATTTTCTCTATTCTGTTATTAATTATTTGTATTCTTTCAAATTAATCAAAATAAAATAAATACATAACTCATCCCTTAACAAACTAAAATATTGTCATTTTAAATAAATAGTGAAACTATTGTTAAGGAGTCATACTAAAAGCTAAAATATTGTTGTTTTGAAAAAAAATTCTTTGTTTTTTTGCAGTGTATCATGTTCACATTTAAGGTATTGATACATAGCCCCCAATGCTGTTCAATCTTTGAGTAGTGTTTATCCTGCTCAATATAAATGTACTTGATACATAAACACTACCTAATGTATCATTTATATGTATCAAGTTCTACAATGTATCTTCAATCATATTCAAATTTAAAAGGCTATATAGATAGTACCAAATCAGTTGTGTGTTATGTATCCACGATCTTTAATGTTTGTTCAGTCTTATCCAACTTAGAAGGCTATGCATATGTATATAGTATCTAATAATAATCTTGATATATAAATCATAATTTTCTATAATTAGAGCACTATGTATCAGTTCCTTAATAGGTATATGATACATAACAGTGACAATGTTGACTACTTTATTATGTATCAAATTATGATAATTATGTAACAACAAACTAACACATAGCGACACAATTTTATAACCATCTTATAACATGTACCAAATACATTACAATAACCAATGATACAACTGTTTATAAAAAATCAACTATACAACATCTCGCGATCACAAATCAAAAAATCGACTACACAACATCTCGAGATCACAAATCAAAAAATCGACTACACAACATCTCTCCAGCCTTTTTGTGTGTTGTATCAATGTATAGTAGATATATTACAGATTCCCGCTCATGTTTCTTCACCTCCAAATATAGACTAATGAAGATATTCATAATGTATCTTCTCAAAAAAAATTGGCAAATCTTCGATGAGTCGGGAGAAGAATTTTGAATCTCAATTTTTTTCCGATAATTTTGAATCAAAACTGAAAGGATCCTCGATGAACTGAGAGAAGAATTTTGAATCTCAATTTTTTTTGACAATTTTGAATAAAAATCGAGAGGATCTTCAAACAATTGTATAGGGATAAAGTAACGCTAATCTCTGTGATGTCTCAAATCTCCATATTTTTCTCAACTCATCGATTTTCAAGCTGCAATGGCAGATTCAACTCACCTCAGTTTCTCATTTTATTGAATGTCTCAACAAAATAGAGATATTCATGATGTATCAACTCAATTTTTTTAATGATTTTGAATCGAAATTGAAAAGATTTTTGACAATTTTGGAGAAGAAATTTGAAATTTGATTTTTTTTAAAGTTGTTATGTTTTGAGAGAGATTGATTAGAAGTGAAAACAATGTTATTGCATGATTTATGAATTTGATATTTAATTTTACGTTTCATTTCCTTTTTAAGCGCAACACAAAGGATTCCCGCCCCCCTTTTTAGCGCAACAGAAAGATTCTTCTTATATCGAATCAATGTATCCGGATGGTGACTTATGTATCCGGAAGGTACAAAATTTAAGGGATTATTGTAATTAGAAAAAGAGTAGGGATATGATGTAATTTACTCTTCACACAATGTGATTTATGTAAGTTATACCAATTTCAAATGGATTGGGCTCTCCAGGTCCACCCCTCCCCTACTATCCGTTGAGGGTAGCCTTCGTGTCGACCCACAACTCCGACCCTCACCCGATGAAACCCATCCTGACTTAAACCCGAGACCCAACATGACCAAAGACCTGACCCAACCCCAACCTTGAATAAGGATTCGATCCTAACCTAGAGCCCAACCCTAACTCGGTCGGACTTAAGACCCATCCCAACCTTGACTTGGGACTTGATCTCGGCCCGACCTAGCCAGTGTATAAGACCGTATTCTTGAACCTTGGTCATAAGAGTAGACAAAAAGATTTAGCTAGTTTGTCAAGAATTTCAATAAAAGTAGATGAAAAGACTTGACTACAATATTATTTATTTATTGCTCCATAAAGTATCATTTACTTTCTTGAATGTTTATCTTGAAAATTTATGTCTCTAAGGAATAATTTTTGTTAATAAGGTATATATTATATGTTTACATCAAAATATTATAGGTCCAATGACGTGAAAAACTTGAGATTTGTACCCTTTCGAGCTAGGGCGTGCATTTGGTTTTTCGGTTTGATTTTATACTATTCGGTTTGAATTTTTTGGTTTTTGGTTTTGAAGAAGTGTAACCCAATCCGAACCAAAATAAATTTGGTTTGGTTTTTTTCTCTTTGGTTTGGATTTTTTTCGGTTCGGTTAATCGGTTATGTCAATAATTAAAAACATAAAAAAATTATATTTACAATTTGAAAAATAATATATATATATATATAATATTAAATTTCTTAAATATACTTTTTAATATAAATCACAAGTAAAACGTATAACACAATACTTAAAAGTATATCAATTATAGATGTCCAAACATAAAAAAATAAACTAAACAATAATGAAAATAACTAAAAAGGGATAAAAGTGGTTAATTAACTCCAACTTAATTCTAAACATAATATAATTCGGTTTTTTTGGTTTTTCGGTTTTCATTTTTCTAAATTCGTAAACAAACCAAAAATCCAAAAAACCAATCCAAATTAGAATTTGATTTGATTTGATTTGGTTTTTCGGTTTAATCCAAATAGTGCACACCCCTATTTCAAGCAAGGGAAAAGAGGCTGTTTTTTGTTAGTTATTTGTACAGCAATTTTGCTTGCCGTTTAAAACAAAATTCTTTTGGCCAAGAAAATTTCCAACAATTGGTATGCAGATAAATGCACAATAGGAAGTTATCAAGAACAAGAATCTTTGCTTTCAAATTGACTAACATACGTATCTCTTCCTTCTAGGTCAAAATGGTGATTTTTGAAGCTTTATTCACAATAGATTAAAGTTGTGTAATGTTAGTCGTTTTAACTATTTAATTTTTCGTTTTTAATAAATTGTTGTCCTTTTCCCCTCTTTTGAATGATTTTTTTTTAAAAAAAATTGTATATGATTAATAACCGAATCAAATCGATAAATGTATATTATAATTAGTTTAGTTTGATTTTGATAATTTAAAAATCTATTAAATCGGTTTAATTTTGATTTTGACCAATAACAAACTCAAATCGACCCGTGAACACCCCTAATAACTTATGACTTAGGGATGTTAAATGACTATGAGCAAATTAAAATAGATTGAATTAATAAATGTGTTGGGCTCACCCTTTATTAAATGGGTTGAATTAATAAATGTGTTCGAGGTTAGCCTTCGTGTTTGGCACACAACCCCGATCCTCATCCGATTATTAAGTATTGACTCAAAAGTTTAAGATTTTTTTTTATGTTTGTGTGATGTTTGAAATATATTTTAAAAAAGGTTCATATCTCCTCTTTCCCCAAACAGTATAAATGCATATATTAGTTCATCATTTGTTATCAATTTATATATCAAAATCATACAACCAGTTTCTATTCACATATTATTAAATACAATATTGCATTTTATTTTATTTTTGCTTTGCTTAGAAGTACATTTTTATTAGTTCTGAAAAAAAAAAGAAGAGATATACACATTGGTATTCCTGCATCAATCTTGATGCTTTTGATCAACTTAGGGAATGCCTCAATAATCAGAGGCGTATGGAGGAGGGGGTCATCGGGTTCACATGAACACATGCTCTCCTCCTGAAATTATATATAGCAGTGTTATATTTTTTATTTTTTTGTTAAATATAGATATGTGAACCCACAATCAAAGTATTATATAATGCGATAATGATTGAGTGCACCTCTCAGTGAGATTAGAATTTTGAATTTTATATCTATCTTGTATTATTTTTCTTTCTAAAAGTGGGTAACACCTCTTTAAGTGGTTATTGTTTGACATTTCAATTAATTAAGCATTTTAATTTTGGACCTATAATTTTAAAATTTTAACTGTTTTCAATGATACAAACTTAAATGTATCTAACCGATTAGATCCGTCTTTTCATAATAGTACACCCATCATCCCGAAATCCTGAACACACCTTTCTCAATAATCACTAGTAATTTCAACAATTCAAGGAGTTTACATTTGGTTTCTTTCTAGACATGTCACCTTTAAAGGTGCAACTACAGCTAATACGTAACCTTTTACATGTTGAGATCGAAAACGATAGGGACAAATATTCATTGTGAAGTTAAATGCCATTGAGCTCCATTTCAGAATTATTCTCTCTGTTTCTCTATTTATATGTCATCATTTTTTATTTCACGTGTATTAAAAAAAAAAAAGTTTATCATTCTATCCTTATATAAAAAAAATTTAAGTCAACTTTTCAATCAATCAATATGAATTAATTTATTTTGATTAATTAATCTAACCAATGAACATGAATTATTCAATTAATTTTTCTATGTTGGTCAAATGTATATTTTGAAGGCTAATAACTCACAAGGATAAAATAGGAAAAATATTGTAATTTATGCATTGATTTTATGAAATGACAAGTACTTCCTCCATCCACTTTTATTTGTCATGTTGTGCTTTTGAAAGTCAAATTGACTAATTTTCAAAGTTAAATTAGATTACATTAATTTGATATTTTAAACAAAAAAATTATATATTCAGAAACTATACGAAAAGTACTATAAATTGCAATTCTTTACATATCAATATGATAAAAAATAAATCGTAAAATGTTAGTCAAAGTTTTAATAGTTTGACTCTAAAAAGAAAACTATGACAATTAAAAGTGGACGGAGATAGTATTATGGACTAACTATTTATAGTAAGGATGACATATAAAAAGGAAAGGAGGGACTACATAATTTGCAGTCATAAGTGCTTTAAAATGTGGTACAATTAGTAAAAAAAAAATAGATTCAGCGTCTCCAAACAGACTAATCGAATTGTACTTTTCTGAAAATAACAATATTAAAAAGTCGAAATTCATTAAAGCATTTCATGCGAAAGATATTATCAAAATCTTGACTCATTATTGGGGTATAATAAATACGGTCAAGGTAAAATTATACATACCAAAATTGATACCATTTAAATATTGTGAATAAAAGAGACTTACCATCATTTGTCCAGATAACTCACGATGATCTTCGAGAATTTTATTATACTTTACACTAATGTATTTATTTAGTTTGAGTTATTTAAAAACGATATCATTTTGCATTGTAGCTCTAATGTATTTATTTAGTTTGAGTTATTTAAAAACGATATCATTTTGCATTGTTGCACTGATGAAACAAGTATTCCAAAACATTACTAAATTTCCAAATCTAGAGGAAATAATAACACTAAATAAGAGATTACCATAATCAAATTTATTTACTATATACTATGAATTTAGGACTAAATATTTTTTTTAAAAAGAAGCTCATTAGTAGCATAAATATTATTGGTATTACATATCTTTGACCCATTTCTCAACTTCATTGCTATTTCCTCCAAACTCAACCTAATTTTTGCTAGAAAAGACGAGGTAAGTAGGTTTTTTCCCCTCTTTAATCTTGGAATTTCATTTTGTAGAATTACCCAAAAAATCTTTATATTTCTTCTCTCTTTTGTTGAGTTGATGTTTTCATTTTCTAGTTTTGATAATGTTGTCTATGAATGCTTGGAAAATGTTAACAATTTTGAGTCAGTCATGTCTAGTATAGATCAAATTTATTCTTCGATATTTTTGGAAAATGTTACATGACCCTTGATTGAATTCACTTAGAAACTCAACTAAAGCATTTCATTAAAACAATCATTGATCCTATAATGAAAGAATTCATGATCCTTGTATGAATGGATGCAAATTAATTATAGATGTCTTTTTAATGACTTGATAATGTAAAAATTAACTGTGCTATTAGTATATAAGTTAAACTATTACCTTCTTTATTCCAATTTATGTGACAGAGTTTAATTTCATACCTTTATTTCATAACAAATCCTTCAATTCACACTATATTAGATAAACTAGAAAATGTTCATTAATTGAACATATCAATAAATATTTTTCTTCTAAATTAGTCCCGTTAACGATGACTACTTTTCATGAAAGAAGGTATAATATGAACGCAAAAAAAAAGGGGGGGGGATATATAGCAAAAACAAACAATAATGCTTTATGATTATTGATTAGAATTATCATGTAGTGATGTAGGCAAGAATGAAAATTGTCATGAAACATTTTACTAGTGTGAAAAATAATAAATAATTGTTCGTATGAATTGTATATATGTGCTAGTATATTAATAAAGCATTAATTCATAAACCAGATATAGTGTATCGATTATGCATTTTCATTTTTACCAAAAATAAGTTTTTTTTAAAAATGTATATATATATATGTTATGCTCCTACCTATGTATATAACAAATCGAATTTTATTTATGAAGTGAAAATGGATAAATCATATGTAGATGTGTAATGAAAGGATGAGGGAATAATTAATAAAAAGAATAAAATCAATTTTCTCATATAGGTTTATAAACAACGATGAAAGCTAAAAAATATATTTATACATTTGAGAATTAAGGAAAGTTAGAGATTTTAAAATATAAATTTAATTAATGTACATAACACACAAAAAAAATTAATATATTTTTTAATAAATTAGATTCCATATTTATTAGGCTTTGACCGTCAGATAAATTTAAATTACAATTTGGAAAATATGTCGTTAGTGGAAATTAAAGCCAGACTAATACTGTGATTATTACTTAGTTCTGTTTACTATTATTCACGTATCAATTTTCTTTCATCAACATTACAACATAGGGTTATTAGCTTTTTCATTGTTACATTATGGCGATGCTTTGTGATTCTCAATCAAAATTATTGGCACAGTTCGGACACGCGATGTCGAAGAAGGTTGATGTTGATATGATCCTGAAATCCCAAGAACAAATTCTTGGTGAAGCGTTTGATGGAAAAGAGAAAGCGAAGTCACGACAAAGAGATAGGGAAGCAGCACGGATAGCTATTTTAAGCATCAAAAGAACGGTGAACTTTGATGATGGTATTCTAGCAGAAAGAGAATTGTTGGCCATTATGGGTGCTCCACGACAAATTCTTGACAAAGCATTTGACGGAGAAGAGACGAAGAAGAAGAAGAAGGTTACGTTCTGTGAGGAACAGTTGCGGTACTTGCAAGAAGAGAAAGCCAAGTCGAAGCTGAAAAAAGATAGAGAAGCCGCTCGGATTACTATTGCAAGCATGAAAAGGATAGTTAACTTTGGTGATGCTATTCAAGCGGAAAGAGAATTTTTGACCATGATTGGTGCTCCACTACCAAATTTTGGCAAAGTAGTTGATGAAGAAGAGAAGGACAAGGAAGTTGAGTTGTTGGAGAAGCAGTTGCAAGAAGTGAAAGTTAAGTCGCCCATGGATCTAGCGCCCGGAGCTAGGATGGAAAGGATGGTTGATTTTGAAGATGGGGAGATTTGATGGGCATCCAAAAAGTCGTTGGTAAAAAGAGTTTGGTTGTTTTTCAATCGATAGTACTTTTCGTTTGATACTTAAGTGAATTTTATTATTAAGGATGCGTTTTATAAGGACGAAATATTTTCTATGAAAACTATTTTAATCATCTAATTAAAAAATATAGTTGAATGATTATTGTATGTCAATTGCAATTTGCATTGTCAGAAAAATCTATCACTATTATAAGATCTTTAAACTTAAAAATTCTGCTATAAAATTTCTTTTTTTGGGCAAAAAAAAAAAGTTAACTTCCTAGATATTATACATTATCGTAATTATAATTCCTGTTGACTTAGTGATTATGTGTTGTTCATATTCTTAACTTTCTACCATAGTTGGGAAAAAAATTAAAAGTATGAATCATTCTAGAGATGTAATTCATGGGAGTACTTAAAAGATTTTATTAGTTAAATTTATAATTAATTGAGCAAGAAGCAAAAGATCATTTCTTTGCCGTAATGAAAGTATTAATCATAAAATATTTAATTTGAGTTATAATTAAAACCGATATCATTTTCCGTTGCTGCACTAATGAAAGTATTAATCATTAAATCTTAACAAAGTTTTCAAATTCATCAGAGAGAATGACATTAAGTATGAGATTATGATATTATTTGCTAATTACTGTGAATTCAAGAATAAAAATAAAAAGTTTAATATAGCAATAAAAATATAATTGGCATTACATATCTTTGCCCCGCTTCCAAATACGATACATGATTTTTAATGTTGGGTAGGTAATTAAAATAATTTCTTTCTTTGGGAAGATCTTTGGATGTGAATTAAGGTCATACAGGATTCCTAGAGTATTAAGATTTTATGGCCTAGTACCAAGAAAATGAAAGATCGTGAAGCCCTTGTCCTAACGTCGTTCGAACAATCTAAGTTATGTGCTAAAAGTTAGCCCATTTTACTGAGCACTACAGATTTTGCACGACCCACCGTGCTAAGTGGAAATCAGCCTCGCGGGCAAGTGAGTGTTACTATAAGGGTCACGCGAAGTAGGCTCCAGCTGCGCGTCCGCGCACGTGCTCCAAAATCATTTAAGTCTTTTCTTCTTTTCACGTTTTAGGAGGGCTATTTTAGTCCTTTCCTCATTCCATAACCCTA
>JAJOOS010010671.1:0-11923 GCA_029582725.1 Solanum chiquidenum
ATATATATTGTTTATAGCTAAATTACTCGCCTTTAGCCTATTCAATTATTTGTTGTCGCCCTTGGGGCTATTGTGGTTAGTTGTTGAGCAATGAACTGCCTATGGGGGCTATGATGTTGTCTAATAGGACTATGTTATTTCCAAAGAGGGATATGTGTTGCCTAAGGGGCTATTTTGACGCCAAAGAGGGCTATGTGTTGTCTACAGGGCTATGTTGATGCAAAAGAGGGCTATGTGCAGCCCAGAGAGATATGATGTTGCCTAAGAGGGATATGTACTGCCTACGGGGCTATATTGTTGCCAAAAATGCCTATGTGACTTCTTACAAAGACAAGGGGCTACCGATAAGGTTATGCAGATTAATTTGGCACCATCTGGGCTTATGGGGGCCTAAGTAGGTGGTATTTTGTTTGTACCTACCGGGCTTATGGGGGCTTGGTTAGGTTGATGTTTGATCATTATTGTGTTTTATTAGATTCAGTAGTGGGTTGGAATGCTTATCTAAATTTGATTTCCTAACCTGATTGCTTTTGGTATATTATGATACTTGCTCATTTAGCCTACAACCTTGCATACTCTTTACATTATTTTGTACTGACGCCCCATTGCATGGGGGCACTGCATTCATGCATGTAGGTCCCAACAGACATCTGATTTGACCTCCTCAGCAACAGGATTGACTTCTATACGGTTGGCTAGCCCTTTCCTTCGGAGCTGCCAGAGTGTGGAGGTTTGTTAGCTTTTGTTGTATATATTTTTATGGGTAGGCTAGGGCCCTGTCCCACCAATCTTTACTACTCTTAGAGGCTTGCAAACTAGTGTGTGGGGTGTATAGCTACGTTATGGCCATACTGGCCTATGTGGTTGGCTTGCTGAAGCTTTTAAGCCGTTTGATGTATTGTATTGATATATACCTGCTTTTAGTTTTGGTATAGATATCACGGTGGCCTCGACGGCCCAATCAGGACTTTTGTGCTAGTTGGCTATTTATTTATATGATCTCCTGGGAGTAGCTGTTTCTTTTATAGATCAGTTGGCAGGGGCCTTGCCGGCCGATGGCTTAATTTTAAGCCGAGATATACTTGTTTGATTTCTTGATTGCGTGTGGCTGCCATGCGCTAGTAGCAAATGGTTCAGCAGGGTCGGCTCGTGCCTGAGTTTTGGCATTAGGAGCCAGTTGTGCCCTTGAGTTTGGGGTGTGACATATATATTCCAGCATGAACTTTATTATTGAGTTATTTATTGAGAAATCCTTTTAACAAATCATTTTCTTAAATTGATTTCTTAGAAAAGTAAAGAAGAGTTTTAAGTTAAGTCTGAAGTGATATTTTGAGAGAGACTATATGAGAACTAACTATTTCACAGATATATCATTTTTTTTAAAGTGAGAAAAGATAAACTTTGATTTCTTAATGAGATTAAGAGTTTAGAGATATTTAAGAGCATTACCTCTTTTAAGATGATCTTTTGAGTAGTTACATCAAATTAAAAAAGAGAATGTTTTTAAACATTGAGCATGAGCATATTTATAATGAAAGTAGTATTGAGCACCGGTATGGGGATGAGTTCTTACAACTCAAAATCCTCATAAACCATAGTTTGCAAACATGGGTACATGATCATACTTTTTAGATGAAATCTTATTTCTTAGTGGATCCACTTAGTTGAGAGGTTCTGTACCCCGGCATGGTGTAGGACAACTCTGGCATCAAGGGCGAGACGTTGTACCTATGACATCCTGGATTCAAAAAAAGGGCAACATAGGAGTTTTCAGGAATTTGAAGTGCCACCCACAAGAGCCAACCACGATCGTGGATGGTACCACGGACCATGGGTTTGGTTCGTGGACTGGGCACCCAAACTTGTCCAAAAGCAATGAAAGCACGGCCTAACCAATGGACCGTCAGTCTGACCGCGGTCTGTGGTTGACAACTCATGGTTCAATGGCCCAAAAGTCACTTTCTGACCACCATCGACGGCCGCGCAGGATGTATCATAGGTCAGTCCACGGTCCGTCGACTTAGCCCGTGGGTCGTGATTGCCAATTAAATTCAAGGGTAGTTGGAACTTTTTCTAATTATTTTCTCTATACTACGTCATTTTACGCTTAACTAAGACCCCTATATAAGTGATTCTAACCCCCAAATTATTTCATTCACTTCATTCTCTTCAAATTCACCAAAAAGATGAACTCTACAATATTTTTCTCTCTAGAAAGCTTGAAGAAGAAGAATTCAACCTAGGGTTTCAAGTCAAGTCTCAATTCCTCCATTGAACATAAGCAATTGGCTTTGAGGTATGATAGTTTTCATCCATGGATTCCTTCCATTCACAAAGTTCCCAATTCTCTTATTTTCAAAGTTTGAATTCCCCAATTGAGTTAGGATTTTCTTCAATTGTCATGGCTTCTCTTGATTATTGATTTAAATTATTTATGATCTCTTATGCATGAATTGATGAAATACTGTTATTTTATGATGATTCCCCTATGAACCCATATAATCCCCATGTTTTCAAGTTATGATCATGTGATGTGGGATTTTGATTATGAAAAGAGAGTTTTAGTAAATTAAAAATGTATTGATAGAATTACATGAATTTATGTTGAAATCCATATATAACCCATGTTAACTAGATGTTGATGATTGAAAGTAGGTTTTGAACCTTGAAAGGTAAATTATGGAATTATGCATGTTCTTATGAAATCTATGCAAATGTTTCAGGATGCTTTGAGAGTAAAGTATCAATGATGATGTTGTTGATGGGTTGTTGAAAGAATTTCTCATAAACACATAAAAACATAATGTGAAAGGTTTTCTCACATAATAAGGATTCTAAGGTTGAAAGGTCTTCTCACCTAATTGAATCAAAGATTAAGATCTATCCTAATGAAACCTAGCTTGGATTGATTATTCAATGATACCTTTCCATGGATGATGACTTAGCTTGGATTAGCAAGATTACATGGCCTTCCATGGATAATAATAACAAGTACGAAATGACTATTATGTGGGATTTATGCTTAGAACCGAGAGGATATTGACATGTAAGCTCTCCCATTAATAGAGGTCGGGTTTCTAGAAGCAATCTCCTTATCCCTTACCTATGTTCCCTTACATGATGATTTTCTAGATAAACATTATCTAGTGGATCCACACAAGATAGAAGTTCATGGTCCTTACCTGTGCAAGTAGGACAACCCTTTTTGGTGTGGGAGACATCGGGGGATCATGTTATAGCTCACATGATCTCTATGTCAGTTAAGGCTAACTCCTACAATAATAATGAACTAAGGTCACTTCAAGAAGTATCGCAAATGTGTTCAAAGGTTTAAATGATGTTAGCTTGCATTGACCATGTTTTATGACTTATGTTTTCTAACCCTTTTATATCATGTTTTTGCTTGGTCAATTGCATGTTATGAAATGTCCTCTTTTACCATGATTTAAATGTTCTATGCGTAGCAATCATACTTGGTACATTGTTTTGTACTAACTCATACTCCTGCCTACATTTCTCCAAATGTATGGTCCGACGGTCACGTTTCTCAGTTTTGTGACTAGTGGTTGATTTCGAGGTTCCCTAACTTTGGTGTGTCCTCATGCTTCGAGGATGGAGCTTCATTGTTTTCAGTTAGCTTTCTTATTTCCAGTTTTTAGACATGATGTATGCGCTAGGCCCCATTTCATTCTATTGTATTAGATAAGTATTGAGACAAAGTGTTTAGAGTTCCGCTTTACTTTTATAAAACTTTTTGACTTGAAATGTTGTCTTTACTCCTTTTGTTCTATTTCTTACTATTATAAGTGTCTTGTATGGGATCTCTCATGGTCCTATACGCCATGTTTCATCTAGGAGGTACCCCTGGGCCGTGACAAACTTGATAATCATAGCACAAGGTTTAGAATGGTCCTAGGATGTTCCATAAGCCGTCGAGTAGAGTCTTGTTCATGAATGTGAAGCGCGCCACATTTATGAATGGAAGGCTACAAGATGTTTAGGAAACTTCACTTCTTTCATTACTCTAATTTCATGTGATAGATTTTAACTCTACAGGACATGGCTACTCGAAGAGCTTATGCTAGAAGGAATGTAAGGGAGAATGCAGAACAAGAAGCTCCTCTCAAAGCTCCTCAAGATCTGGTCGATCCTT
Organism: Solanum chiquidenum; assembly: GCA_029582725.1. NCBI lineage: Eukaryota > Viridiplantae > Streptophyta > Magnoliopsida > Solanales > Solanaceae > Solanum > Solanum chiquidenum. The sequence continues at coordinate 4,154 of JAJOOS010010671.1, forward strand.
TGGATAAGCAAGTGACTAATGCAGAGTTTAGAGCTGATTTTCATGTGGTAGCTCAAGCCGTGACGGTCCAAGACAATAAGGAGGTGGTGATTCCCATGAATCCAAATGTGGGTACGGCGGCATCTAAAGTGAGGGACTTCACAAGGATGAGTCCTCCAGAGTTTGATGGTTCTAAGGTTGAGGAAGATCCTCAAGATTTCATTAATGAGGTTTATAAGGTCTTGATGATCATGGGAGTGACGTCGGTGGAAAGGTGGAGTTAGCCTCTTATCAAGTAAAAGGTGTTGCTCAAACTTGGTTCAACCAATAGAAAGAAAGGTGCCATCAGTCTGCGGATGAAATGTTGTGCTAAGGTCGACACGAGTACCCAAATACTCCTGAAAGACCCTCCAAAAGCTAGAATTAAACTGTGAACCCCGGTCTGAACTGATAGAAACAGGCACACCATGAAGACAAACCTCCTCCCGAATGTAAATACGAGCCAAACTCTCGGCAGTGAAAGAAGTATGAACGGGGAGGAAGTGTTCTGACTTGGTCAATCGACTGACGATGACCTAAATGATGTCAACACCCTGGAAGTACTAGGCAAACCCACAACGAAGTCCAGGGTGATACGCTCCCACTTCCACTCCGAAAACTCACCACCAGGCCTCAAATGCTTGGCCTTAACCTACTGGCAACACAGGCAACATGACACATAGTCTAAGATATCTCTTCACATACTACTCCACCAGTAATGCTGCCTTAAGTCTCGATACATCTTAGCGGTTCTTGGATGAATGGAATATCTGGAATCATGGGCCTCGCTAAGGATCAACTGAATCAAACCCCCAACTCTTAGAACACACAATCGGTCGGTAAACCTCAACACCCCATCTAAATCTAAAGTAGCCGGCCCAGCATCGCCTGCAAATACTATATCTATGAGTGCCACCAAAGACTCATCCTCGAACTATCACCCATGGATCCAATTTAACAAAGATGACTTAACCCCCACATGAGCTAACACTCGTCTAGAATCTAAAAGATCAAGTGGGATTATCTAGTTGCCTAAGGACTAGATTTCCAAATCCAAAGGCCACGTCGAAATAGAAAGGAGGGCTAGACTACCCATATTCACTGTCTTCCGGCTCAAGGCATCCTCTACTACATTCACCTTTCTCGGATGGTAGAGAATGGACAGGTCATAGTCCTTCAGGAGCTCAAGCCAACGACACTGACTCGAATTAAGATCTCTCTGGTTCATATGTTTTGAAGGCTCTGGTGGTCAGAGTAGATCTCACAACACACTTCATATAGGTAGTGCCTCAAAATCTTAAGCGTGAAAACTACCGCCGCAAACTCTAAGTCATGAGTGGGGTAGTTACGCTCATGCAACTTAAGTTGCCTCGAAGTATAAGCAATAACCCGGCCCTGCTACATCAAAACACAACCCAAACCAATGCCGGATGCGTCACAATAAACCGTGAATGCCTCTCCCTCAACTAGAAGAGTCAATATAAGAGTGGTGGTAAGCAGCTCCTTGAGCCTTAGAAAGCTACGAATCTCACTCCTTTGACCACTCAAAGGGTACATCCGACCTAGTAACCTAAGTCAAAGGTGTCGCTATAATAGAAAAGCCCTCACCAAAATGCATGTAGCACCCTGCCAATCCGACGAAGATACGAATCTCAGTCATAGAGGTGGGCCTGGCCTAGTCACGGATAGCCTTAATCGTTGCTGGATCCACCATAATACCATTCTTGGACACCACATGCCCCAAGAATGCTACACACTCAAGTCAAAACTCGCACTTTGAGAACTTCTCATAAAGTCGATGATCTCTCAATGTCTGGAGCACTATCCTCAAATGATGCTCATGCTCACTCCAGCTCCGCGAGGATACCAATATATCGTCGATGACGACTATAACAAAGTAGTCAAGGTACAACCTGAATACATGAGTAATCAAGTTCATGAAGGCAGCAGGGGCATTAGTCAACCCAAAAAACATCTCTACGAACTCATAATGTCCGTAAAAAGCCCTAAATACGGTCTTAGGGATGTCTGTTGCCGTAATCCTCAACTGGTAGTAACTTGATCTTTGATCGATCTAGAAAATACCTCGCCACCCTGAAGCTGGTCAAATAGGTCATTAATGCGAGGCATGGGGTAATGGTTCTTCGCAGTCACCTTGTTCAGCTGCCTGTAATCAATACACATCAGTATAGTACCGTCCTTCTTCACAAACAGGACTATGGCACCCCCAAGGCGATACACTAGGCCGAATGAATCTCTTACCCAAGAGATCTTAAAGCACCTTAAGCTCTGCGGGGGCCATACGGTACAGTGAGATAGAAATACGATGAGTACCCGACTTCATGTCAATGGTGAAATTAATATCATGATCTGGGGGTAGGCCAGGTATTTCGGCAGAAAACACATCAGCAAACACTCAGACTACAGTCACTGAATCAACTATAGGGCCCTCCCTACTAACATCTCTAACATAAGCCAAGTAAACCAAACATCCGCTAGCGACTAAACTCCAAGCCTGAATGCAAGAAATCACCCAAATCGGCATGCAACTACCAGAGCCTGCCACACCACCAGCGGAATACCAGGCATGGCTAAGGTAATGATCTTGGCGTAAAAATCCAAAACCGCTCAGTGAGGGGATAACCAGTCCATACCAAGAATCATGTTGAAATCCAACATATCAAGTAAAATAAGATCACCCCATGTGTCTCTCCTTTGAATAGTAATCAAACAAGATCTAAAACTCTTTTCCACTACTAAAGAATGACCTATCGGGGTCGAAATACGTAAAAGCACTCCTAAGGGCTAAAGCTCATACTCAATCAAAGAGCGCAATAAACAGACACATAAGAATAAGTGGAGCCTGGATCAAATATAGTTGAGGCAGGCTGATTACATATAAGTATCGTACCTTTAATCACATCATTCGAAGCATCGGCCTCTACTCTAACTGAAGCTGCATAAAAGTGACCCAGGGCACTTCTACCCCATGCATCAACTCTGCCACCTGTCCTACCTCCCTGCGAACCTCCACGTATACCCTGATGACCATCTCGACGATCGTTATCATAACCTCCTCTTGAAGGTGCTGCTGGTGCAGGTATAGCTGACTGCGGAGCTGGTGCGGCTGAGCTAGGTAGAGGACACTCGTTGGACCACTGATCGAGCTCCTTGTAGTCATAACAATCCTATGGTGGTCTGCTCGCAACTCGAGGTCGGCCACCTTGGCCTGATGAACCCGACTGAGCACCACCTTGACACTATCTCAGACCGGTACTATAGCCACCCTGATAGTGTTGGTCACCCTCTTAGTATGAAGCGATGCTTGGAATGAGAGACTGGACTACCTTCCTGGAACTTCTGGTGGGTCTTGTCATATGAGTCTCTACGCCTAAAACAGGGCCCACTGTGAGTATCATCGTGTCTGGCCCTCTTGTCGCTGTCTCTTCGCCTCGCGACAGAGCTGGTGAAGTGTACGAGCGTGGTCCATAACATCAAGAAAGTAACGGCCTGCTAAAACCACAAACTCAATCTCTATGAGAAGTTGCAGCCTCAATCCTCTAACAAAACAACGAACCCTCTCCTCCTCCATCGGTAAGATCATAGTAGCATGACGGGAGAGCTTGTGGAAACTAGCCTCATACTCAGACACTGTCAAGGAGCCATGCTCCAACCTCAAAAACTCATCACGAAGCTGATCTCTGACGCTTTGCGGGGAAAACCGAGCAAAGAATGCCTCAGAGAACTCTACCCAAGATACTTGTGGGGACCCAGCTGGCCTGGTCTCCAACTAAGAATGCCACCACTGTCTGGAAGGCCCATCTAGGTGATAAGCAGTGAAGTCGGCCCTTCTCACCTCTACCAGACCCAAAGTATGTAGCCGCTCCCGGCAAGTAGTAAGGAACTAATGGGCATCCTCTGCAACATCACCAAAAACATCGTCGGTGACAATCTCAGAAACACCCCGAGCATCTTCTGCTCTCGTAGTGGCACCCCATATAACACATCGGGCTAGGTGACGGCTGGTGCCAGTGGAAGCTGAACCTCTGGAGCCGGTGAGACAGGCTGACCCTGCGGTGCCGATACTAGAGTTGGTGCGGGTTGTTGCTGGGCTAGCCTCGGTCCCACCAGGTAAGGAGGAAGAAGATATACCTGAGGCTCCACCTCCCACTCCGGAGTCCTCTCTCTATCTCTGGCTAGTGCTGCTGCCCTGCCTCGACCACTAGGTCGGCCTCTAATTCTAGTGGGGCTCTATCTGTGGGATCGGGTACATCACCCATTCCCGCTCATGCACGCATGCGAGCCATCTTGTGAAAGAGTAAAACAAATGATATTCCATGAAACCAATTTAGACATACGATAAACGAAAATGATACAGAAAAAGGAATCTTCCTAACGACATCTTGTAGCCTCCCGAAGATAAGTCGCAAACGTTGCCATAATGATATGCAGGACTCTACTAGACGTTAGTCTGTACAAGTGAGACCGGTGAACCTGGGGTTCTGATACCAACTTGTCACAACCCAATTCCTCGAGTCATGATGGACCCTACTATAACCCACCAGTAGTCAAGTCAACCCGTATCCTGGAACAACTAGTAATGGGATTGAGGGTAAAATGCTAAACCCAACAGCACAATAATAATAACAACAAGAATCACAAATGGAGGGTGGAAGCAAGCCAAAATTATATACAAATAAAAGATATCTCCAAGAACCTAGAAGTCACAAGTACAGACATACTAAAAAAATGAGTACAAGTCCCAAAAGTGGACCACAGAAACAAGATTGCCTCAAAAAGTAAAAGACAAGTCAATATATAAATATAGAAGGAGACGGGGAAATTTGGGACGCTATGTGCTCACCGTTGCCTCCAAATATGACTGTAGCTGGCTCAAAATCAACACTGATAGCTGGTGCTCGGACCTGCATCACGAAAACAAATGCAGAGTGTAGTATGAGAGCCAAAACAATAGGTACCCAGTAGGCATCATAGGTCGACTGAGCAAGAAAAGCAAAAGTAATATGAAATGCGGGAATCTAACATACTAACAGAAATAAGCAGGAGGGAACATCTAATAGGTATGAATACAAGCATACACACACAAAGGGAAGGAAAGTAGCAAACTAAATCCGATCGAGCTCCCATAAACCCGGCAGGTATGCTCGTCCACAGTATGAAAGTAAAACTTGAACGGACTCCCATAAGCCCGAAAGGTGCAAAGAAGGGAAAGTTGAAATGAAGTAAGAGGATTCGATGAAGTTTCCAAGATTACCACAACTTTCCGGACTTGAACCGGACTAATCCATGTGCCCGAAACTTTCCCATAGCTAATAGGGAAATAAGGACTTGAACAGAATCAAGATGAAGGATCAGGGACTTGAACAAAGATTTGGAGTAACTGGGGACTTGAACCAAGGCTAAGGATAATCGTGGACTTGAACCATATAAAATATGACCAAGGACTTGAATTGAGGTTAAGGATAATCGTGGACTTGTACCTCCTAAAATATGACCAAGTACTTGAACTGAGGTTAAGGATAATCGTGGACCTGAACCACATAAAATATGACCAAAGCAAGGACTTGAACCCCGTCCGGTGGAGTGAACTGGGGATTTGAACCACGAGTAGAGGAGAGTCGGTTTGAAATAGGATCAGCTCTCAACCGAGCATAACGGAGAATACCCCCAAACCTAGTGACATCAATAAATCACTCCAGCCTAAACCGTATCCAACTAGAATGGTCGAGTATCTTCCAAACCAAAAAATTGGAAACATCGAAACTGATGGGAAAAGGAATTATGGATATAAGGTTCCAAGAGCGGTGTTACTACCTGGCTAAGGTCCAGACTATTAGACTCAAGTCTACTATATCAATCTACAGGGAGCTAAGCCGTCTGAAGCGACGTCGGAGAGGTTTCAAGGCCTAAAGACTCTAAAATATGCAAGTGTAAGGCAATCACTAGTCTAAGCCTAGACTAAGGCCAAACATGCTTTCAAATATACACACAAGCCATAAAAAGGGCGCACCACAAGGTACAGATGATCAATAATTACATTAGACATTCTTTAGTAACCTGGAGTACCCAAAATTAGAGCCTAAGTCATGGTTTCTAGGAATTTAGCATGATCAACCACAAATTACACCCAAAATCACACAAATCAACATGCAAATACTAAATCATGCTCAATTTAAGGAGAGGTAAGTCGTAGCCTACCTGTAGGCCAACCGCGCGCGCTCTAAATCATGTATTCGAAGCCTTTCCTTTTCGTGCGGCCTCATAACACTACCACTTTATCAAAAATAGAATCACAATGATAATACGAGCGTTTTGACACAAAAATCACAATTTTTGGTGTTCACCCAAAATTGGGCCTAAAAAGGGATTGTCGGACCCACGATGGGAACCCCGAATTTGACACTGCAAAAATGGTATAAAGGCAATATGGAACTTGTACCCAAAAAGGGGCACAATTGGAGGATCAGAACGAACGAAATTTGATCATGCAACAAAAATTCAATTTATGGGGAAAATCAAGAAGAGGGATGCCCCTTTGGAGTAGAAATTACTTCAAAACATCGATCTGCACACTTCTCCTAGCACTCCACAGCGAACCCACAATCCACACGAACACCCAGCACTTTGAATTACCTAAATCTGAGCTCTATAGCTCAAGAAATCAAAACATCTAATTAAGAGAAGAGTCAAGAAGAGGGCACAATCTAAATCCAAGAAAACGCCTCAAACTAAGCTTCCCCAGCACATTCCGATCACACCACTGCGTTCCCACGGAAAAACCACACAATTTAGAGTCACTTAATTTGGATATTTATAGCTAAAGATATCGCAATTGAAAATAAGGGCTAAAAGCTTAAATGGGGCTTTTGAAAGATGAATCTGGTCGCTAAAAAGTCAAAATCTAGTCATTAACAGCCCAAAATCTGGTCGCTAAGAAGGCTGCACCAGATTTCAGCTTTTTCTATTTTTTTAAAATCTCCGACGGGGTGCTCGGAATTCGTTCAAAATCTCATGCGCGCAAACGTACTATGCGACCCCACAAAATTCGACGTTCGAACTCAATGGCACAGTTTGAATTCCTATACGAGGTCATTTTGACTGAAAGTGGTCCCACACCCAAATGTCATTTTTAGCCAAATTCCACAACGGGCCTCGGGATTAGACCAGAAGCCTCGGGAAGCGAACGAAGGGTCGATCTACACCAAACTTGACATTCTGGAACTAACCGCGCTGATGGAATTTTTATCCGAGCACATTTTCCAAGAATGTTGACCAAAGTTAACCTTAGGTCAAATTTCAAAGACTAAATCCCTAACTAGTCCCAAACTCGCACCGAAGGCCTCCGGACTCATTCCGACCATTCTTTCAGCCAAATTTGGCCATTTCGGAGCTGTTGGCACCATCAAAATTCTGTCCTAAGGTCGTTAAACTGATATTTTGACTACAGTCAACTTTTCAAGGTACAAAAGCCAACCGGGAAACGGGCATAAAACCCAAACGAACGACCATGCGACCAAACAGTTAGTGCCAGCAAGTCATAATTGACTTGGGGTCGCTATAGGCACATTCTAAGCGCCAAAATGAATGCATTGTAACGACTCGAAAAATGATAGGTTAAGCAAGAGCCTATGACTTTGTGTTGACTTTATAATGAGGTTCTATGAGGGGTTTTTATGTAATTTCATTTTAATTGTGTTACATTCGACAATTTAAAATGAATATGAAGAAGCT
>JAJOOS010010672.1:0-11474 GCA_029582725.1 Solanum chiquidenum
GTGATTTATGACTTGGGGAGATTAGTGACACTATTCTCGAGATGGTTGGATAAGTTCTAAAGAAAATAATTCATTTGAAAGAATCCAATAAATGACATATATAACATTAATATTTTCAAGTTATGACAGTATAATAATACTTTCAAGTTGTAACGATAAAAAATTTCAGGTTGTAACAATTTATATAAAAAAAAAAAGAGTTTTAAAATAATAGTAAAAATGATTTTTAAAAATGATTAAAAAGTAAAAAGCGGATAAAGTTACAGTAATTAATTTGAATACATTAAGGATAATTAATAATTGCCATAAATTTAGGAAATTCAAAACAAAGTATGAATATTTATTTTCCTTTTTTTACTCTATTTGCAGTAACTCAAAAAGCAGATTTTATTTTTTTAGTAGTAATTACGGATATGCTAGTAGTAATTAATTTTGAATTCATTAATGATAATTAATATGTGCCATAAAATTAGGAGATTCATAAAAAAATGAATATGTATTTTTCTTTTTTACTCAAATCAGTTAAATTCCATTCAAAAAACAGATTTCTTTTTTTTTCAAACGTTTCTCTCTCCTCTTAATTTTTTCTGTAATTTATCGTTAGTCACAACTAGTTTTAATTGATTTTTATCCAATAATCTTCATTTGTGTTGTAATAGACGGCTTCTTATCAATATTTAATAAAACATGGTGGTAGATGGATTTGTGTTATAATAGACGGCTTCTTATCAATATTAATAAAACATGGTGGTAGATGGGATCCTTCAGGTTGGTGCTCTTTGCGATTTTTTATTTGTATTGTTATACAACTCAAGCGTAAAAAAAAAAAAATAAGAACAATAATACTAGAAAGGAAGTTTTCAGATTTTGATCTGTATAATAGAATTTAATTGTGACGTTTTTGGTACAAACACTCCTTTTTTTATAGATTACATAATATTTGTTTGATAATGCAAAAGATTTTGGTATGAATTTTTTTTTAATTTATGATTTCTGGTAAAAAATAAATTACATAGAATTTATTTCTAATTGGTATATGGTCATACCACTTTTTGTTACAATTTTGGACTTATATTTGAATGAATTGTGTATACTGGTTACTTAAAAAATTATTCAGATTTTGTTTGTGTATAATAGTTTTAATTAGGGTTGTTCATGGTTATGGTTATAAAACTAAACTGAACCGCAATCTGAACCAAACCGATATTTGGTTTGATTTGGTTAAGTTTGGTTTTAAATTTTTAAAAACCGATATTATTTGGTTTGGTTTTGATTTTACTAAAAATTAACCGCAAAAAAAATCAAACCGAACCGAGTAGTTATATATATATATAAATTTTACAATTATTTATAAATAAAATATAAGTATTTTGATAAATTTTAATTAACTTAAGTCTTTAATTTTACTTATTGTTTTCAAAAACGTTTTTGGGGCGAGTCTTGGGGCGGGGCGTACCAAAAATGCTCCGGGGAGTAAATTAAAGACGTAGATCCATAAGGTGTAAGTTCTAAAATTTGAGGAATAAGCCTTGAGCATAAAAAAGTAAGTCTTGGGCGTAAAACGTAGGCTCGGGCGTTTTAAATTTTTTATTTACCCTTTTTTCTTTAAATCATATTTTTTATTATTGGTGCAATGATATTTCTCAATTAGTAATTATAATACTTTTTTTCTTCATTATTGATTATTTATACTTATCTCAAATAAATATAATTTCTATATATTATAGGTTATTTATAAAAATTTATTTGTAAAATCATTGAAATGTTTACTTTTGCTTATTTTATTAGTAATAAAACTATAAAATTGAATATACATGAGACTACGCCCCGTAGATCCATGGAACTTACTCCCCGTGTCTCGGGGCTTACGTCTTGCCCGGTACTGTAGAAAATGCCTCACCTCACGCCCCCGCCTTTTAAAGCACTGATTTTACTATTTTCTGAAGCCCAACACTTAAATTTTAGCCAAACTATTAAAACCTTAAGTCTAAATCCCTCAATATTCATTACTTTAAAGATCACATTTTCTCTGTTCTTTATAAAAATTTCTAACGCAACATTGAATAATTTAAAGCTCAAGCTAAAGAAAAAATGGTAATTGATTAGTTTTGACTATGAAATATTGGTTTTTTTTTAGAAGTAATTTCTCAATATTTTAAGGTGTAATTTTATTGAAAAGTCTATTGATAAGATGTTGAGATCTCCAGAATATTGAACCAACGTTATGCTATTGACAATGAGTTTTTCTAGTTTCTGAAACTTGGTACATTGGATGAATCACTTTGTTCGTGTAATAGCTTATTTATGAATTATTCATGTACTGAGTGTTTTTGTCTATTGAGATGCGTATGTCCTCAACAAACTTATTACTTTCGAACTGAAAAAAAACTGAAAAAATCGAACCAAATCGAACCAAACCAACGTTATCCAAACCGACGGTTATTTTTTTGATTTGGTTTGGTTTGGTTAGAGAAATTTAAAAACCAATTTAAGTTGGTTTGGTTTTGGTTTTAACTAATAACATATCCAAACCGAACCATGAACACCCCTAGTTTTAATTATGGCGTATGAACATTACATAAAATTTGTTTGAAATTGATATAGATTTTGGTATGAACATTCATTTTTTTTGTATGTTTCTAATTAAAAAAATTACATAATTTTTAAAAAAAATTGGTATACTGGTTATACCATGTTGGTACGATTTTGATATTATATTGGAATGAATTCCGTATACTATTTATCTAATAAATGACAATTAATTGTTAGAAGTTTTATTAACTTTTTGGTATGATACTGGTATAAAAATTGACGTAAATTTTGTATGAAATTGGTATAATAGTAAGAACAAATTTGTATGAAAATTTATTGTTTTTCTGGCGCAAATCTGGTATGATTCAATTTCTATTTTTGGCATTATATTGGTTGTAATTGTGCATAATAGTGGGATGAAAATGGTATACTGTTTATTTAATTAAAGATAATTGCTAGTTATAAATTGTATGATTTCGTATTCTGTTTAGCATAAATCTGATATGAATCAGTGTTTACTTTTGGCATAAAATAGGTATAAAAAGTATGCATAAAAATGGTATGAAATTCTTATACTGATATAACATATGTATAAAAGTTATTTTTACTTTTGTATCCTGTAATACCGACACAATAATTTATGATGGAACATGAAAATATTCAATTCAAAAAGTGTCGGAGCATAAATTATTTTTGTTTGGTTCAAAAAGAACTATAGGAAGACCACAGCTTGGATGTTGGAAATAGCTTGTTGATGTGAAGTTCAAGAGGTCTAAGGCTACGTGCAGTACATGTCGTCGAGAGGGACACAACATGAAGACATGTTCAAATTACCCTGCTGAAAAAAAAGACATAATTTATTTTTATTTTTATTTGATTATTTTATTGTGACAAACTCATATTTTATTTATTTATTTGTCTTTTAAGTTAATATAATTTCATAACATTTATTATGCGTACTAGCCAACCTAAAACTAGTTAATGTTGTATTCAATTTGTATACATTTGGTATTAAACTGACATTCCAATGAAAGAATTGAAAAAAAAACATGGAATTGAGATTTCAAACGAATTAGCCAACCTAAAACTAGTTAATGTTGTATTCAATTAGCATACATTTGGTATCTAACTGATATCCAATTGAAAAAATTGAAAAAACACGTAATTGAGATTTCAACTAAATTAGTCAGCCTAAAACTAGTTAATTTTGTACCCAATTGGCATACATTTGGTATCGAACTGATATCCCATTGAAATTTTGAAAAACCAACATGTAATTGAGATTTCAACTAAATTAGTCAGCCTAAAATAAGTTAATGTTGTATCCAATTGGTATACATTTGGTATCTAACTGATATCCCATTGAAAAAATTGAAAAATCAACATGTAATTGAGATTCTACCAAATTAGATAACCTAACACAAGTTAATATTGTATCCAATTGGTATCCAACATATATCTCACTTGAAAATGGAAAAAACAAAATGTAATTGATATTTTTAATTGGTATTAAACTGGTATCCAACTGAAAAATTTAAGTCTATTTGTATCTAATTGATACTTAATTAGTATCAAACTGGTGCCCAGTTGGGTATCAAATTGATATCCAACTAGAAAAACTAAGTCTATTTGTATCAAATTGGTATCTAATTGGTATTCAGCTGAAACTACAACATATAATTAAGATTTCGACTGAATAGGTCAATCTAAACTAATTAACATTGTATCCAAATGGTATCCATTTCGAAAACCTAATTGTAACAATGTATACAATTGGTATCTAAATAGAATTTTAAGATATTTAATTCTTATTACTTTATATATGCAGTTTTTTTCAAACTAAAATCTCAATCTAAAACTGGTTACTGCTAATATCCAATTTGTATCCAATTGGTATCTAGGTTGAAAAATTATGACTAATACTGCATGAAATTGGTATCCATCTGGTGACCGATTTTTATCCATCTGGGTTCAATTAAGCCTAACAATGTATATTTATAACTCAACATAAAACATGCTCTTCATTTTCAAATATCATGAACGAAAATCAATAAATTTGTTTAATATTGCATATAAACAATAATGCATAGTCTATATTATTGCCAACAACTAAAGCAAAAAATAAATATCCTAAAATCATGAAAGTTTAATTCAATCATCTATCTGACAACTGATCTCTTTGGTCTTGGTGTAGGATAATTGGTAGTATCCAGATCATGTTCTTTTGCTATGCTCGGTCATCAATTTTGCTAGCAACAATACCAGTTACTTCACTCTCACTAATTGTGTCATCAGCATTCTCACTTCCTCCATACTGCCATGGGATTGTGGCGTACCTTTGACGATGTTTTACATCAATGTCAATGTGACCCATATCAAAAACTTTATTGCCAATACATTCAGCAAATAAACATGTGTACATGTCACAATCATTAAAAAAATATTGAAAAAAATTATTTTAAAAAAGAAAGTGAATTAATTATTATGAGAAAATTACAATAATTTAGGAATACATACTTTGATATTGGATCTTGTTAATGTACATCATTGATAAATTCAACTTTGAGAGGATCAAGTTGAGTGACAGTTTTCGTTTGAATGGAGAAGAAGAACAATGGAGAAGTTGAAAGAGAAAGAAAAATCGGTGTGGATGAAAAGAGAACGTGGGTATGTGGAAGTGGGGTGGGGTGGGGTGTGGCATGTGATAAGGTAAAAGAAATCCCTTGAAAGGTGTAATTGATAATTATGAACTTATTCTCTCTCATAATTTTCGCTTTCTCTCACCTATTAACATTATACAAATTAATTAATAAAATACAATTAATTAATTTATAAATTAAATCTGATCTGTTAATAAATGTGACAGTAGCAAAAGAATAAGAATAAAGGTAAAATTCCTAAAAATGTGTAAGAGATAATTATGGTAGATTCTTTATTTATATCATTTAATAATAAAAATAAAATTATAAAAGACTAATTATTTAATAAAGTAAAATTAAATTGATTTATAAATAAAAAGTGATTTGTTATAACCCGTAATTAAACTGTTATAAGCAATAATATTTTAAAAGTAGATTTAAAACCCATAATATTACCCCTTAAATATATATGTGCGGTGATTTTTTATAAATAAAATTAGGTTAAGAATTATTTGATCTTCAACAAACAATAGGAAAACAAAAAAAGAAGGAAAAGTTTCATAAGTAAAAGAGAAACTTACAAAAATGAATATAATTTTAGGGTTATTAAAGTTCAATAACTATAAGTATGGTAATTACGAAAAATGACTACAATTTATGTGTCTAACTCGATGTATTAACGGTATAAATTTAGTTATTTTGTTTTTATACAATTATACAGTTGTAGTTGGCTAGCCCTAAATAAGGTATATTTTATTTTATTAATGGAAACTCCTTTAATTACGTCCTTAAACTCTCAACTTCCCATTATTCAATTAACAACTAAAAATCACTCATTAACGTGATATCTGCTTGGATTCTTATCAATTTAAACAAAAATTGAGATGCAAGATACTCAAAATCTTTAGTTGTCTACATTGTTCTTTTCCAGGTGTCATACAAGTATTCCTAAAAATTGGTTTAGATAAATTGATTCATTGATTTTGGGGGAAGATTAATATTTAATTATGAATCTAAATTATATTGATTTTGAATAGGTGAATTCAATGATAAGCATAACTGTATTGATCAGACATTCAAAAAAGTGGAATGAAAAAAATTGATGCATCGAATATTGTATTGATGGTATAGTGTTGAACGAATATGCTTCGTATTCCAATTTAGTTAATCTAACTTTGTATCAATTAAATATAGATTTAACTACAAAGTGTATCAAAATCAAATACAACGTTGAAGATAATGATGCTCCTATAAAAATACGCAACGACATGAATGTCACGATATATGTTCAGTTAAAAAATGTGAGCATAAAATTTGGAGTATATCCATTTTGTGTAAGTACTTTCAATATGGATATAGTTTACTCTGAATCTAGGGAAATTACTATTGAAAGATATGTGATGCGGCTTGAATACAATCGTGGATTAATTGATACAAGTGATACATAGCCTTTGATTGAAACAATATGCGATAACCCAGTGGACGTATTTGATGGTGTCAACAATTTGTTCATTACCAATAGAAATCAAAAGGAAGTAATGGTAAATCAAATATACATTGACAAGTCAACATTGAAGGATGTGATGACAAAATATTCTATTGAGAATAGGTTTCAATTCTTGGTGGAGAGATCAAACTCTATTAGGTAAATTTTCATTATAATTCATTGAATTGAAATGTATTCATTATTGAACGTAATAACTAATCAGAACCAAATGTTTTCAATTGTATTCGTAGTTATACACTTGTATGTAATTCTAAAGAATGCAAAAGATTAATAAAGGTATCCAGTATTAACAAGTCCAAAATGTTTAGAATTAGAATTTTCAATAGTTACCATGCATGTCCTTTGAAAGTTTGGATATACTCACAAGGACAGACAACACGTGGATTGATTGTAGTTATTATCGCACCTAAATTGAGGAATCATAATAGGAAGTACACTCCCAAGAATATCATAGACGACATGAAATTGGAATTGGGAGTTGACGTTACCTACATGTTGAAGTGGCAAGCAAAGGAAAAGACATTGGATTCTATGATGGGGAAACCAGCTGCATCATACAAGAAGTTGCCTTGGATACTTGTATATACCGGATAAAACATACCTTGGTTCACATATTCAGATGAAGGAAACACCCGCAAATGAATCTTTGTATTTGTTTATATCATTGCATGCTTTTATAAAGGGTTTCGATTATTGTAGGACAATCGTTGTTGTAGATGCTAGCCACCTAAAATCAGCATATACTGATGCTTTCATTTCAGTCAGCACTATAAATGGAGCAGGTATTTGTTATATCTGAATGCATTGTCATTAGCTTTAAAATTTGAACATAACATTGTTATTATATAGCAGGCAATATATTACCTCTGCCATACAAAGTCATTGTTTTCGAAAATGATGTTGTTTGGACGTGGTTCTTTGAACAATTACCTATGGATAAAGAGAGAATATGTGTGTTGTATCCAACAGAAATAAGAGCATAATAAAGGTTGTTTCTAAAGTATACAATAATATGTAGCATATAACACTTGTGGGCCAATGTATGCAAGAATTTAGAAAATCAAATTAGCAATAGAGTGAGGTATTCTACAGTTGGACGAATGCATATACACAGTATGATTTTGATAGGCTAATGAATAAGATTGAGCAAATATTTTTTGGTTAAGAAATACTTGGAGGTGGTGGGATATGAAAAGTGGACAAGGTTGTATGCACCAGTTTATTGGGGTTGAAAGACGACATCGAATATTGCAGAGTCCACTAATTTGATATTGGTAGAAGTAAGAGAATTGTCGATATTTGATTTTCTTGAACTGACTTGAGTTATTGAAAGATTACGACATGAGTGTTCTTTTCATTTGGGTAAAGTGAACATGGTGGCATTTGCTCTTAGTCGACTATTAATAGGAAGTGTTGCTCATGTTGAGGATGGTAAGAAAGGGTTAGTTCGTAATTTTCATAGATTGATCCAATTGGGTGTTCTCTTGGTTGATTCTAATGAAGGCGATGTGATTGTTGAGAAGAGTTTGGCATCGTCTCTTATATCGGATGTGAAGGCTAAGCAAGATCTTGATGCGATTATGTTTGATTTAAAGAAATTGGTTTCTAAAATGAACCATAAAGATTTCTCCCAAGGGGGAGATGGTGTCCTTCGATACCAAGGTCAGTTATGTGTTCCGAATGTTGATGAGTTGAGGAATTAGATTTTGACAGAAGCTCAAAGTTCTGGGTATTCTATTCACCCGGGAGCCACCAAGATGTACCACGATTTACGAGAGGTCTATTGGTGGAATTGGACGAAGAAGGATATTGTAAAATTTGTGGCTAGATGTTCGAATTGTCAACAAGTGAAAGTTGAGCATCAGAAAATCAGTGGTTTAGCTCAAGACATTAGTATTCCTACGTGGAAGTGTAAATATTTAAATATGGACTTCATTACGAGTTTACCTCGTACTCGCCATTAGATTGATTCAATTGGGATTATTGTGGACCGCATGACAAAATCAGCTCACTTTCTTCCCGTAAAGACTTTATTTTCAGCCAAAGAGTACACCAAGCTTTATATCCGGGAAATAGTAAGGTTGCATGGAGTGCCTTTATCCATTATTTCCGATTGTGGTACTCAGTTTGCATCTCACTTTTGGAGGTCATTTTAGAAAGGTCTTGGTACTCAAGTAAAGCTTAGCACAACTTTTCATCCTCAAACCAACGGATAAGCCGATCATAGTATTCATACTTTAGAAGATATTTTGAGAGCTTGTGTAATTGATTTCAAGGGAAATTGAGATGATCATTTACCTTTGATTGAGTTTGCTTATAATAATAGTTTTCATTCTAGTATTGGGATGACTCCATTTGAGGTTCTCTATGGTAGGAGATGTAAGTCTCATATTGGTTGATTTGAATTTGGTGAGGTCTCTTTGATAGGGCCCAACTTGGTGCATGCGGCTATGAAAAGGGTTTGACTTATTCGTGAAAGGTTGAAAACGGCTCAAAGTTGACAAAAACTTATGCCGATGTTAGAAGAAGAGAGCTTGAATTTGATGTTGATGATTGGGTTTCCTTGAAAATGTCACCCATGTAGGGTGTGATGAGGTTTGGAAAGAAAGGGAAGCTTAGTCCCCGATATGTGGGCCCATATAAGATTTTGAGGTGTATTGGAAGGTTGCTTATGAACTAGAGTTACCTAATGACTTAGTATCGGTACATCCGATATTTCATGTTCCTTATTGAAGAAGTGTGTTGGAGATCTGACGTCCATTGTGCCTTTGGCAAGTTTAGGAGTTAAAGAAAGTCTTTCATATGAAGAGGTTCCGGTTGAGATTTTAGACCGACAAGTTAAAAATTTGAGAAATAAGGAAGTTGCTTTCGTGAAAGTTCTTTGGAGGAATCAATTAGTTGAGGATACTACTTGAGAGACCGAAGCCTATATAATGTCCAAGTATCCTCATCTCTTTCCCTCCGCTTGTGGTCTAGCTTGAGGTATTAGTTCCTTGTGGTTCATTCTTTCAGATTAATGAATTTTAGTCATTCTCATTTTCCATATGCATGCATGTTCATGAAAAAAACTTGATTTTGATGTTATGATTTAGCTTAGAGTGATTTATCCTTGTTTATGTGCATTATGATGAGATTTGCATTCATGATGGGTTCTTAGTTTCTCTCTTACTCTATTCATGCTAGTTTGAGTTCCATTTGAGGACGAATGTTCCCAATGAGGAGGTATTGTAATACTTCGGAAATTGGAAAGTCAGATTAAAAAGGAAAAGTTCAGTTATGGGGACTGATGTTGTGGTCTACGAGTCCCATCTACAGACTGTATGAAGTTCTACGGGCCGTAGAAGATGATTTGTATAACTTATGCTGAATTTTGAAAACTATAAGTTTCTGATGTTTGACCTACGAGTGAACATGACTAGTCGTATGAAGTTTGACGGATCGTAGGAATCACCCGTAGAATGGACGCAGACTAAGTGAGATTTTAGAGTTGAACTTGGGTTTTATGGAAAAGGTCTACGGATCATAGACCAGACGACGGACCGTAGAAAGGTCTCGTGGGAAGTTGAATGAATTTTATTTCCCAGTAAGTGAAATCTACGATTGACCAGTACGGGCCGTAGAAAGACTTAAGGATCGTAGGTCCAAACCGTAGGTCGCTCTAACAGTTATTTCTTAAGGGTATTTGGGTCTTTTTCTATGCAATTAATACCTATACTATGTATTTTTAATCCTATTTGTAAGTCCTATAACTACCTTTCAATTCCTAAAACTACACAAACCTTATCATTCTCTCAAACTCCCAATTCCCATCCAAGTTCATCCTCTCCAATTCTCTCTCAAGTTCAAGGAAGAAAGCTAGGTTTTCAAGCTTCAAGGTCTTCTTTTTCAGAAATACTTTGATTTCTGAAAGTATTTAGCAAATATATCAAGGCATGTGGGAATTCACCAATGGTTTACATTCATCCATTGGGTCCCAAAAGAATTCAATTTCACCCAATTTGATTAGGGTTTTCATGCAAATCTCCATGGGTCCTATTTACTATAATTCAATTGTTTGATTTCAACCTTATTATGCATGATTTGATTCAATTACATATTTTTCAATTGATTTCATATGGACCCATGCTTGTTACTTTATGATGAATTTATGAAGAAATCTTGTGAACTTATGAATTAGGTTTTATGAAAGCTATGCATGTCTTACGAAAATTATGTTTTGTGAACTAAGGATGCTTTTGAGATACGTGTCAATGAATTGTGAAAAGTTTTCTCACATAGTATGAAATCATGGTTGTGAAAGGTTTTCTCACATATGAATCATGATATAAAGGAGCTACTCTATGATGACTTATGATTTGATTGGTTGTTTAATTATGCTTTTCCAAGTATGACAAAATGAATATGATTATGACTAATTTCGTTGGGATTTAACTTAACACTAAGAGGACTTTGAGGTGGAGGCTCAAATAGGGTAGTGTCATGACCCTCCACTTTCTTATCCCACTTAGGCATAATTAAAGCATAAGTGAGCTAGCCTAGGGGGCAGAATATAGAGTCTTTGAGTGGTTTATATAGAAGACTCTAGAATATTCAAGATATGTTCTTGGAAGGCTTAGAATTCGCTATGCTTGTAGGAAATTCTAGAAGAGGGACTAGATTGTAAATATGTAGGGACTTATATAGTAATTTTTATTTACACGTTAGCCCCTAAGAGAGTACTATAAATAGAGGGATTTTCATTTGTAAGGCAACCAAGCAAGAGCTAACCAAGTGTAAAGCATTCTCCAAGCAATACA
>JAJOOS010010673.1:0-13118 GCA_029582725.1 Solanum chiquidenum
CAAGTGAAGTTTCTTAAAGTTTTCAAAAGTGGTTAACAAACGTTTTAACTTTGTTTTAAGACTTAAGTTTTCAAGTTAAGCAAAGAGTAAAGAGTTGAATTCATTTCTCAAAAAGCTATTAGGGAACTAAGTATTCCCAAAGAGTTTATAAATGTTTCACATTTGAGCAAGCAAAGGGAACATCAATTCCAAGATGGCTTTTAAACTAAGTTTTGAGTAATTATCTCAAACCAAATAAAGAAGATTATTTTTACAAACATATGAGCTAAGTATATTTTGGGAGTAGTATTGAGCACCGATATGGGGATGCGAGTTCATATTAACTCAAGCCTCTATCAACCATGTAGCCATCATGGGTAGTAAAGGATCATACTTTTTAGATGACTCCTTAAGATGCTTTTAGCATAGAGTAGTGGATCCACTAAGTTAAGCGTTCTATATGACGGCAAAGTATATGATAGTTCTGGCAACGTGGGCAAGACGTTGTATCACCACTTAGGCTCATAGTGGTGGTTGTCGGTTTGAGAATCTCCCACAAAAGTTATATTACTTTTATATATAAGTAAAGTTGAGTTTGGTATTGCTTTATCTTTAACGAACCAAGTTGTTTACACTGTTTTACAAGCTTCATATATATATATATATATATTGCATGTGTCTTATTGCTTTATATTGAGTTCAGTTATGCATGAGTTGAACAGAGCTAAGGTAAGTGTTCATTTGTACTTCTTTCAAGCTTAAATTGTTGTTTAGCATTCCAACTCGCATACTCGTACATTCAATGTACTGATGCCAGTTGGCCTGCATCTTATTATGATGCAGACGCAGGTAACCAGGGTCTGCATATAGCACGCCGTTGATCTAGTCGAGCACTCCAGAGTCAGTGGTGAGCCTCCTTGCATTCTGGAGGACTCTTTTATTCGCTTTCCTAGTTTTTCTTATTAGGATGTTGTGGGGTCTGTCCCAACATCCATCTCAGTATTATAGAGGCTTCATAGACAGTCAGACGGTTAGTAGTCAGGTGTCTTTACATTATTATTTCATATGTTGAGAGTTAAGTTGCCATTTTTGCCAGGTTGAATGTTGACTATTAAACATTCTGAGTTATTTCACTAAAGTTATTTGAGTAAGTTCATTTGATCATTGTAATCATGCTTAGAGTCTTCCGCTGAGTTAAGTAAGCCAGGCCAAGGGTTCGCTTGGGGCCAGCAATGGTATCCGAGTGCCGGCCACATCCAGGGTGTAGGCTCGGGGCGTGACAAACTTGGTATCAGAGTACAGAGTTCAAGAGTCCTAGGGATTCTATGAAGCCGTGTCTGTAGAGTCCTAGTTATCGGTGTGAAGCGCGCCACATCTATAATTAGGAGGCAGCAACATTTAGGAAAATTTCTCACTTCTTTCACCCTAATTTCGTGCGTTAGAGTTTGATCTCTAAAAAGTTTCTTCTAATTCGTTCTTCCGCATGTTTCTAGATAATCATGCCTCCACGAAGAGCTATCAGAGGTCGTCCTGCGAGACGTAATGTTGAGGAACAAGAGTTGCCCAATGCACCTGAAGTGCAACCTCAAGGAGAAGTCACTAATGCTGAGTTCCGTGAGGCCATCCAGATGTTAAGCCAAGCTGTGACTAACCAGGTCTGGCAACAAAGAGGACCTCGACAAGAAGAGGCTGACACTTCAAGGATTTGTGAGTTCTTAAGGATGAATCCTCCAAGTTTCACGGGTTCGAGCACTACTGAGGATCCAGAGAACTTTATTGAGGAGCTGTAGAAGGTATTTGATGTGATGCATGTAGAAGATATTGAGCGAGTTGAACTAGCTGCATATCAACTAAAGAATGTTTCTAGGACTTTGTTTGATCAGTGGAAAGGGGGTAGAGCTGAGGACGCACCACTTGCGAGTTGGGCATGTTTTGAAGAGGTTTTCTTGTGGCGTTTCTTTCCCCGAGAACTGAAAGAGGCCAAGGTACGTGAGTTCCTCACACTTAAGTAGGATTCTCTGAGTGTTCATGAATATGGGTTGAAGTTCACCCAACTATCCCGTTATGCTCCGGAGATGGTTAAGGACATGAGGAGTAGAATGAGCTTGTTTGTTGCTGGGATATCTCATCTATCGAGTAAGGAAGGAAGGGCTGCAATGCTTATTGCGGACATGGACATTTCAAGGTTGATGGTTTATGTGCAGCAGGTTGAGGAAGAGAAGCTGAGAGACAGGGAAGAGTTCAGAAATAAGAAAGCGAAGACAGGGAATGAGTCTGGGCAGCAGAAGGGTAGTGTGAATCGTCCGTCCTTTCAGAAGCTAAAAGGACCGGCACCATCATCTGCTAGTGCACCTGCACCCAGAAACAAAGGTGAGTATAATGGCCAGAACTCGCTGAACTTCAGAGCTAGACCAGCACAGTCACAAGGTAGTGTGGCACAAGGAGGTAGTTGGGCTCCTGCATGTGCTAAGTGTGGGATAACCCACCCAGGTAAGTGTCGTGTCGGCTTGACAGGTTGTTTCAAGTGTGGACAAGAGGGACACTTCTTGAAAAGAGTGTCCTAAAAATAGGCAAGGTAGTGGAAATCCGGGCAATAAAGCCCAGTCTTCATCAGTTGTTCCACCAGACAGGGCTGCACCTAGAGGAGCTACTTCCGGTACTGGCGGAGGAGCAAACCGCCTCTATGCAATCACTAGTCGCCAAGAGCAGGAAAACTCTCCAGATGTTGTCACTGGTATGATTCGAGTCTTTGACTTTACTGTTTATGCCTTGTTAGATCCAGGAGAAAACTTATCTTTTGTAACTCCTTATGTTGCTATGAACTTTGATGTTCTTCCTGAGCAACTTAGTGAACCATTCAGTGTCTCTACCCCTGTTGGTGAGTCTATTCTAGCAGAGAGAGTCTATCATGATTGTCCCATCTCCATCAATCACAAGAGTACCATGGCTGACTTAATTGAGCTAGACATGGTAGATTTTGATGTCATTCTTGGTATGGACTGGCTTCATGCCTGTTATGCATCTATAGATTGTAGGACTCGAATTGTCAAATTTCAGATTCCTAATGAGCCAGTCATAGAGTGGAGTAGTACTTCAGCAGTGCCTAAGGGTCGTTTCATTTCGTACTTTAAGGCGAGAAAGTTAGTTTCGAAGGGTTGTATCTATCACTTAGTCCGAGTTAATGACTCAAGTGTTGAGGTGCCTCTCATTCAGTCAGTTCCTATAGTAAAAGAGTTTCCAGAAGTCTTCCCTGATGATCTACCCGGAGGTCCTCCTGAGAGAGAAATAGACATCGGTATAGACATCATACTAGATACTCGTCATATGTCTATTCCGCCATACAGAATGGCACCAGTAGAGTTGAAAGAGTTCAAAGAGCAGTTGAAAGATCTTCTAGATAAGCGTTTCATTCTACCAAGTGTCTCACCTTGGGGTGCTCCGGTCTTGTTTGTGAGAAAGAAAGATGGCTCCCTTAGGATGTGTATAGATTACCGTCAATTAAATAATGTTACCATCAAGAATAAGTATTCTCTTCCAAGAATAGATGATTTATTTGATCAACTTCAAGGTGCCACTTTTTTTTCAAAAATTCACCTCAGATCAGGCTACCATCAGTTGAAAGTTAGGGAATGCGACATTCCAAAGACAACATTCAGGACTAGATATGGTCCTTATGAATTCTTGGTCATGTCCTTTGGTTTGACCAATGTACCAGCAACGTTCATGGATCTTATGAACAGAGTCTTCAAACCTTATTTAGATATCTTTGTCATCGTCTTCATTGATGACATACTAATCTATTCAAGGAATGAAGAAGATCATGATAGTCATCTCAGAATAGTTCTTCAGACCTTGAAAGATAAGGAGTTGTATGCCAAGTTCTCTAAGTGTGAGTTTTGGCTTGAGTCTGTGGCATTCTTGGGTCATATTATTTCCGGTGATGGTATTAGAGTTGATACTAAAAAAATTGAGGCAGTGCAGAACTGGCCTAGACCCACATCTCCAACTGATATTAGGAGTTTCTTGGGTTTAGCTGGCTACTACAAAAGATTTGTAGAGGGTTTCTCGTCCATTTCGTCTCCTTTGACGAAGTTGACTCAGAAGATAGTGAAATTTCAATGGTCTGAAGCTTGTGAGAAAAGCTTTCAGGAATTGAAGAAAAGGTTGACTACTGCCCCAGTTTTGACCTTACCAGAAGGTACTCAAGGTTTTGTGGTGTATTGTGACGCATCTAGAGTTGGTCTGGGTTGTGTCTTAATGCAGAATGACAAAGTTATAGCTTATGCCTCCAAACAGTTGAAGGTTCATAAGAAGAACTATCCAACCCATGACTTAGAGTTGGCTGCGGTAGTCTTCGCCTTGAAGATTTGGCGTCACTACTTGTATGGTGTTCATGTTAATGTATTCACTGATCACAAGAGCTTACAATATGTGTTCACTCAGAAAGAACTCAATCTCAGACAAATGAGGTGGTTAGAGTTGCTTAAGGATTATGACATGAGTATTTTCTACCACCCAGGTAAGGCTAATGTGGTTGCTGATGCTTTAAGCAGGTTATCTATGGGTAGTACCACCCATGTTGAGGAAGAGAAAAAGGAGTTAGCCAAAGATGTGCACAAACTTGCACGCCTGGGAGTCAGACTTATGAATTCCACAGAAAGAGGAATAGTAGTGACGAACGGGGCTGAATCATCACTAGTGTCAGAAGTTAAAGAGAAGCAAGATCAAGACCCTATTTTGCTTGAATTGAAGGCAAATATTCAAAAGCAGAAAGTATTAGCTTTTGAACAAGGGGGATATGGTGTATTGAAATATCAAGGTAGACTGTGTGTACCTATGGTGAATGGACTCGAAGAGAGAATCATGGAGGAAGCTCATAGCTCCAGATATTCCATTCATCCGGGCTCCACAAAGATGTATCGTGACTTGAGAGAGGTTTATTGGTGGAATGGCATGAAGAAAGGCATTGTTGAATTTGTCGCTAAGTGTCCAAATTGCCAACAAGTGAAAGTTGAGCACCAAAGGCCCGGTGGTTTGGCGCAGATTATAGAACTTCCAGAATGGAAGTGGGAGATGATTAATATGGATTTCATCATAGGTTTGCCAAGGTCTCGCAGACAACATGATTCCATTTGGGTGATTGTACACAGAATGACTAAATCAGCCCATTTTCTACCGGTAAAGACTACCCATTCAGCAGAAGATTATGCCAAGTTGTATATCCAAGAAGTGGTAAGACTTCATGGGGTTCCGGTCTCCATTATTTCAGATAGAGGTGCCCAATTTACAGCACAGTTCTGGAAATCTTTCCAGAAAGGTTTGGGTTTAAAGGTGAACGTAAGTACTGCCTTTCATCCGCAGACAGATGGTCAAGCAGAGAGCACTATTCAGACATTAGAAGATATGTTGAGGGCTTGTGTGATTTATTTCAAAGGGAATTGGGATGATCACCTACCTCTCATTGAGTTTGTTTACAACAACAGTTACCACACTAGCATCCGAATGGCTCCATACGAAGCTCTTTATGGGAGAAGATGCAGATCTCCTATTGGATGGTTTGAAGTTGGTGAAGCAAGGTTGATAGGACCATATTTAGTTCACCAAGCTATGGATAAAGTGAAAGTGATTCAAGAGAGGTTGAAAATGGCACAGAGTCGTCAAAAATCCTACACTGATATTAGGAGAAGGGCATTAGAGTTTGAAGTAGATGATTGGGTATATTTGAAAGTTTCACTCATGAAGGTTGTTATGAGGTTTGTTAAGAAGGGGAAGCTTAGTCCCCGGTATATTGGACCTTATCGCATAGCCAAGAGGATTGGCAATGTAGCTTATGAGTTGGAGCTACCACAGGAGTTAGCAGTGGTTCATCCGGTATTTCACATCTCCATGTTGAAGAAGCGCATGGGTGATCCTTCATTAATCATACCAACTGAAAATATTGGGATCAAGGATAGCTTATCCTATGAGGAGATACCTGTCCAGATTCTAGATCGTCAAGTTCGCAAATTGAGAACAAAAGAGGTAGCATCAGTCAAGGTCTTTTGGAGGAACCAATTTGTTGAAGAATCTACTTGGGAAGCTGAAAAGGATATGAAGAAGAGATATCCACATCTCTTTGAATCTGAAGAAAGTGCAGATCAAGGTACTAATATTCTTCTTAGTGCTCTTTAAATTATGAGTGGGCATGTTGTTTGTTTGCATTTACTTTTGGAATGGTTGAACTTGATGCTACCACCCTTAGCCTATTAAGGGTATTGTCATTCGAGGAGGAATGTTCCCAAGGGGTAGATATTGTAACATCTCGCAATTTGAAATAACTAGAAAAGAAGTGTAAGAATCTGGAAATTGTCATTTTTGGAAAGTGTAAGGAAATCTGGAAAATTTTAAGCAAGTTAAAGTGAGTTTTTGGTCAACTTCAAACGACCATAAGTCCTAGCTCAGTATGAGTTAGGTGTAGTTCCAAATATGGTTGGAAATATCTTGGAATGATCTTTCAAACGACACTGAGTTTGCGTGATTTCGACATCGTATGAGTAAGTTATGCCTTTCGGAAGTTGGGCAGTTGGATTAGCAAATGTCCAATCCGGATTTTTGAAGGGTAGTTTGGTCTTTTCCTTACCCAATTAATTAAATCCATTTTAGTAAATTAAGTGGGGTCAAAAAGTGAGTTAGTTCAGTTTACGCCTTTGAGAAATAGAGTTAGGGCTTTTGGAGAAAGAACGCAAGAGAAAGGAGAAGAGGAAAGGCAAGATTCACCAAGAACGATCGATTTTGGTTGTGGATTCGCCAAGGAATTTATCCTACAAGGTATGTGAGTCTCTCGTAGTGTTGGGTCGATTCATCCACACGCCAATCATGTTTAATTCAGTGAAATTCGTCCTAGAAGAGTTGGCAAATTGATGTTCTTGACAAATATTCTTGAATTCGAATGTTGTTAGCAAATTAGGACGAATTGAGAAGTTTATGAGATCCTTATATTGAGTTTAGGTTTTCTTTGAGTTAGTTTCTTGAGTATACATGCTGGGCATCGGGGTTTAAAACAAATTTGAGGAAGATACTTGAAGTTAGGTGGATTGAGGCTGAAAAACGAAGAACGAAAAAGTCGGACAACTTACATGAAACAAGTCCGCTTCCCCTGTGAACAAAAATCTGCTCCGCGTCGCGGAGAGGACGCGGACTCCACTGTTTCAAAATTTAATTTCGCGAGCATTTATTTAGGAGCATCTCCGCGTCGCGGACTTGTTCCAAGACGGTGATTTCGTAACTTTTCTCAAGTTTAGCTATTCCAAATCATTCCTAAACATCAAGAAACATTTCCTATCACAAATCATAATCCTTGAATCCATAATTCAAATTCAAGGGAAGTAAAGAGTAAATTAAAGTAAAGTTAAGAATCAAGTCAAGTGAAGTTTCTTAAAGTTTTCAAGAGTGTTTAACAAACGTTTTAACTTCGTTTTAAGACTTAAGTTTTCAAGTTAAGCAAAGAGTAAAGAGTTGAGTTCATTTCTCAAAAAGCTATTAGGGAACTAAGTATTCCCAAAGAGTTTATAAATGTTTCACATTTGAGCAAGCAAAGGAAACATCAATTCCAAGATGGCTTTTAAACTAAGTTTTGAGTAATTATCTCAAACCAAATAAAGAAGATTGTTTTTACAAACATATGAGCTAAGTATATTTTGGGAGTAGTATTGAGCACCGATATGGGGATGCGAGTTCATATTAACTCAAGCCTCTATAAACCATGTAGCCATCATGGGTAGTAAAGGATCATACTTTTTAGATGACTCCTTAAGATGCTTTTAGCATAGACTAGTGGATCCACTAAGTTAAGCGTTCTATATGAAGGCAAAGTATAGGATAGTTCTGGCAGCGTGGGCAAGACGTTGTATCACCACTTAGGCTCATAGTGGTGGTTGTCGGTTAGAGAATCTCCCATAAAAGTTATATTACTTTTATATATAAGTAAAGTTGAGTTTGTTATTGTTTTATCTTTAACGAACCAAGTTGTTTACACTGTTTTACAAGCTTCATATATATATATATATATATTTCATGTGTCTTATTGCTTTATATTGAGTTCAGTTATGCATGAGTTGAACAGAGCCAAGGTAAGTGTTCATTTGTACTCCTTTCAAGCTTAAGTTGTTGTTTAGCATTCCAACTCGCATACTTGTACATTCAATGTACTAATGCTAATTGACCTGCATCTTATTATGATGCAGACGCAGGTAACCAGGATCAATATCTAGCGCGCCGTTGATCTAGTCGAGCACTCCAGAGTCAGTGGTGAGCCTCCTTGCATTCCAGAGGACTCTTTTATTCACTTTCCTAGTTTTTATTATTAGCATGTTGTGGGGTCTGTCCCAACATCCATCTCAGTATTATAGAGGCTTCATAGACAGTCAGACAGTTAGTAGTCAGGTGTTTTTACATTATTATTTCATATGTTGAGACTTGAGTTGCCATTTTGGCCAGGTTGAATGTTGACTATTAAACATTCTGAGTTATTTCACTAAAGTTATTTGAGTAAGTTCATTTGATCATTGTAATCATGCTTAGAGTCTTCCGCTGAGTTAAGTAAGCCAGGCCAAGGGTTCGCTTGGGGCTAGCAATGGTCTCCGAGTGCCGTCCACGTCCAGGGTGTAGGCTCGGGGCGTGACAAATACGTAAGTTGAGGGTGACTATTATTAGGGGAAAAGAAAAATAAAAATAAAATAAAAATGATTGAAACATTCTTGAGATGATGAGAATTACTTTTGAAATAATTGTTGAAGAGAGGGCCAAAAATAAATAGAAGAAAATAATGGGTGATGAAGCTAAAATTGCAAAGTTCTTAAGGAAGTGTAAGTCACTATTATATAGTTTTTCTACCCGTCCTCTAGCCTACATTACAATCCGTTAAAGTCCTATTTTATTCTATTCAAGCATGCTTAATTAGTGGAGATGTACATAATGGGAAAGTCTATGGTTCTTTGTGCATACATGTGAATTTTATTTGTGAGTGTGAGAGTTGTTCTTGATATGAATTCCTTAATTTATATTCAATCTTTTGAATTGAGTGTGTGGACTTTTATTCTTGTGAGGTCACTTGTTTCATGATGGATAGGTGATTTTATTAACTTTCTTTGATGAGAGTAGGGAAGCAAGCTTAAATTTGATGAGTTCAAAGTCCTTTCTTGAGGTTAGGAGGTTAGAGGTTTGTTGTTTATTTGGATGTCTTGCATAATGATTGAGAAGTCTACTTGATGTTTTGAAATTGGTATATGGCCTAATTGTTTGTATTAACCAAAGTGATGGCATTCCTAGTTTGATTTTTGAGATAAGTTTTAATGTTTGCTCGAGGACGAGCAAAATTTTAAATGTAGGGTGTTGATGTGAGGCCAAAAATATATTTTCTTATCATTATTTGCCTCACATTTATTATTTATACTAGTTTCACGGCGCGTGCGTTGCACGTGTATATGTATATATAGTATACGATGTTGTAAAATAGAATTAATATTACTAAATTAAATATTTTTAGTAAATAATTATAGTTTAAAGAACATAGGACAAATGCTTTTAAATGATTAACACAAACTGTCATAGAGTTACTTGTATTTTGAGATCAAAATTACCATATATCATTGGAACATTTCAAAATACATTCAAAGTTTAAATATGGGGAAAAAGTGACATTTCTTTAGTATTATTAATTTTTACTTTACTAAATTTTGTAAGCAAATCTAACCAACAAAATTTTAAAAAAATATCAATACAAAAAATGTGACCAATAGTCTTTCCTCTTGAGATTATGAACATAAATTATGGACACAATTTAAGTATAATTTTTCTCTTAAATATTCATACTTGAAATTTAGTATGTGCATGACACTAATAAGGATTACCATAAATATTTCAATATTTTATCTTTATACACAATCTATCTTTTACTTGTTGTCTAATGAAAGTATCTAGTATCTTATAAAAGTTGTAT
Organism: Solanum chiquidenum; assembly: GCA_029582725.1. Classification (NCBI taxonomy): domain Eukaryota; kingdom Viridiplantae; phylum Streptophyta; class Magnoliopsida; order Solanales; family Solanaceae; genus Solanum; species Solanum chiquidenum. Next base: position 9,956 of record JAJOOS010010673.1, read on the forward strand.
CGTGATATAAAATATTAAACTTTTTAAATAATAAAAATTAATAAATGAATAAAATTTAAAGTATTGTTTATAGAATCTTTAATTTGATTTAAGATTATTTTTTGATAGATCACTATTATCTTGTCTATTTTATATAGCTAGCAAGGAGTGTATCTTGTGACATACTATTTTCTGAAATTAAAATGAACACAAAATAACAGGATACTCATACTTACAAAAATTCATACTCAATATAAATATTTAAAAAAATGGAACGATACATGGCCAATGAAAAAGAAAGACGAAAATATATGATCATGCTATATTCACTATAGTGTTCCATTTGATTAAATTTTTTTGCCACCACCACTTTACTTTCTCCGTTCATTATTACTTGCATATCTATTAAAAAATAATTGTTATCATATTATAAGTAAAAGTGAAAATCTATTTTTGAAATAATAGAATTAACATCAAAACTAATGATTCAATAGACGACATTGATGCTCGTTGTTTTAGCAAAATTAGAAAGAAACTCCTTCATTGGAGGGTAAAAAAATAATTAAAAAAACAAAGAAGAAATATGTTACCCAAATCATGTGACTATTTTCATATTTGTTTATTATTATTGTATTTCACACAAATTTTCGTCACTATTAACTCATGAAAATCGTAAGCAAAATACAAGTGTTAATTTATGAATGATTTGCTACAATTTGTTCACCAACTCTTTCTTATGTGGTACCTCAAATTTTGTTGAACTTTGAACTTAATCAACTGTTGCAAATAACCCTGAGATTATTTAAGAAGAAGAAGATGAGTAGAAAACTTAAAAAAAAATCGTAGTTTAAAAGTGAGAGGAAGACCCTCAATTTATAGCTAACAAATAGTAGTATGAATAGGTGTTAATTGTATCAGAAAAGTTACAACCTTTCTAAAAAGTCACTGCTCATCGGAAAAGTCAAAACCTTTTGCAAAAGTCACAACTCATCAGAAAAGGCACAACCCTTTGGAAAAGTCACAAGCCTTTGAAAAAATCACAACCCTTCAGAAAAGTCACAACTCATCGAAAATGTCCGTCAAAAAAGTCACAACCCTTTGGAAAAGTCACAACCCTTCAGAAAAGTCACAACTCAACGAAAATGTCAAAACCCGTCAAAAAAGTCACAACCCTTTGGAAAAGTCACAACCCTTTGAAAAAATTACAACCCTTCAGAAAAGTCACAACTCATTGAAAATGTCAAAACCCGTTAAAAAAGTCACAACTCTTTAATATGAAAGGTTATCTACTCAAATAATTAAATTAATAAATAAAATAAATTAAGTATTTTTAATTAGGGGTATTATAGTAATTTAACATTAAATTTAGGAGTTCATATTTTTAAGGTAGTATAGATTTTCCCGTTTTGAGCATAAATTTTATGAATTGTGCTAAATAGTGTATTTTATTTGTAGGATTAAATTGGTGAAAAAATGAAGAAGTTTTGAGCGAAAATGAATTAGAGATGGAGGATTGAAGAAGGAAATCAAGAAGGTGGCTTAATGGATTAAATTGAATATTATATTAATATTTATATAAATTGAAAATATCGGCAGAATTCAAATTGAACTGCTTGCCTGCTGCCACGTGTCATTCACATGAGGCGAAACAATTCCGAAGTTTGAGGCGGTGGTACTCTTTCACGTAGAAATCAAGTTCCGCTCGGTTTTGGTTTCCCAATTTGTTTTGGACTCAATTATTTTATTTAGGGTTTTCTACATATATAAATAGTCCATAGAAATAATTATTAGTGGGAGATCAATTATAGGGAGTATAAAGTTGTCAATACTTTTTAAGGTTCTCTTCTTCTTGTTGTTTTCTTAGAAATTAGTGGCTAAACGCCTTTGTTCTGGGACTATAGCTACGAATCGAATGTTGATTATTTAAGGTCTATGAATTAATTATTGGTTTTCATTATCAGTTACTTCTATATTCTTGTTTTAGTATTTTATGCTTGATCACCATAAGATAAATCTATTCTCTAATCTTAAAATTGAGAGAGGAGGAATTGATAGACCAGAGAATATAGAGAGCTTGATAAATCGATTAAGTTGAGGTGATTTGTGTTCAGGAGTGATGCCCGAACAAACAACTTGGTTGGTTACGAAACAGAATGAAATATAAATGCTCGCCAGTTAGGCCTGTTTATCCCCGTTCAACGATGTAGTTAGACAGCTAACTGGAGTAGGCGACTAGAGGTTTAAAATCCGACTCATACAATTAACCCTGTAAACGAGTAACTTGACACCTAAAATTAGTTCTAAGCCAAGAAAATGATACATGAGTTTCATTGCATGCTGCAGCCCTAGAATTTGCCCACCATTGTAAGTAATTTTATTATTTTATTCTTGCATTCATTTTGGCACTTTAAAATAAATAATTAGACCAATATAATTTAGTAAAAATAGTTAATTGACAAGTCCTTTGGGTTCGATAATTTGGTTCTTTTAAGAGCCACTATATTACTTGCGCGACCACGTACACTTGCATCTCCAATTGGGAGCAACAAACACCAAAGTCTTTGAATTGTTGTTTGATCCACAAAAGTTGGGCACAACATGATGCAACAACCACATATTATTCTTCTGCAGTAGATAAAGCTACTAAATTTTGTTTCTTGGTGCCCTATGAAATCAGCGATGATCCTAAGAATTGTGCCATGCCTGAAGTGCTTTTTCGATCAATAAGAAAACCTGCAGTGTAGCGACCCTTTTAAAACGATACCGCTACTTAAACAGGAAATGTAATTAAGTACTTGCGACATTCAAAACCGATTAATGAGGGAATACTGATTTTAATCTAGTAGAGGGATTAGATTCATAACGAACTCCAACTAAAAAAAAAATTAAGCAACTAACCGACCAGATCTTCATGCATATATTAACCTCACACTCGAGGGTGAAATAACAAGAATATCACAAGCTTCCGAGTAACGAAATCAGTCGGCTCATGCTTCACACAACTTTCAAGACATATAGCAAACTAGTATATTACAAGGCTTGGGTTTACACACCCCAAAAAGATAAAAATGTATAAACATACTTAAATTACAACCCATGGTGACATGACCAAATCAGCCCTCAAAATTCATGTAAATATACAACACAAAGATCATGTACAAGTCCCAAGGTTTATACAAACTAT
>JAJOOS010010674.1:0-11621 GCA_029582725.1 Solanum chiquidenum
AAGGATCTAACTCCTAGCTTGATGATAGGATTCATTCAATCCCATCAAAAATTGGTATAACTTCTGCCTGTTTAAATGCACTACAAAACCTCTTGATTTGTCACAATTGCAGCAGGGAAGAGGCACTAAGGCTTCAAATTCATCCCACAAATTTTTCAGTCTAGTGTAGTACACAGACACAGAAGCAGTTCCTTGTTGTAAAGAGGTTATATCTTTATGGAGACTATAGGTTCTAGACCCATCCACTCTGTCAAACCTTTCCTTTAAGTCATTCCAAACATCAAATGCAGTAGTAGCAAAAGCTATTCCACTCAATAAACTCTTAGACACTGAGTTCATAAGCCAGGATAACACAATTGCATTCACTCTTTCCCAATGTCCCCCTAAGTCGTCACTGTATACCTCTTTTCTAGAAGTGTCATCAATCAGACCAATTTTGCTCCTCCCTAGCAGAGCTAGCCTAACAGATCTACTCCACAAGGTATAATTTTCAATTCCTAATAACTGAAATGAGATGATACTGATCCCACTCACATCAGTAGGACTAAGAAATAGAGGATGATTATAGTCAATACCTTGTCCTGGAGCTGGATTTCCTAATGTTGCACTTCTATTTGCAGATCCAGATGCAATTTGTCCATTAAGCAGAGTCTGAGGATGCTCAACTGCTATGTGTTCATTCGTCATGACTGATCTATGAGAAATTGTTGTCGCGGAAGCAGTAATACTTCAAACAGAGTAAATTCAAGCTCAAATAACCTTCAACTTGTAATTGAGCTCTGATCTGCAATGTTGAACAAATAAAAAAACAGATGAATCGATGAATCACCTTCTGATTCTTTGATCCTATGTCCAATCTACTTCAACAGTAATCACTGTGAGGTTGGGCTCTGATACCATGAACGTAAAGTGAAAAGATAGCTCAATTGTGAGCTTTTACAGAGAGCTTCTAGGAGCTTCTGAATTATTTGTATTGCAGAATGAATTGTGTTGCTTACAGTACTACAAGACATCTATATTTATACACATCAGTGAACTAACTCTAACTAACTCAGTTGGTTATAACTAACTATTACAAAATGACTTTTCTGCCCTTAACGACTTAATTGATTCCTAACTTCCACACTCTTCTTCAGATTTCTCCTTAGATTAAAAAAAAAACAAATCCATTTCCATATTTCCATTAAAATCAACACTCAAGCACGACCAAAGCTCACCTTGAAACTCAAGGAAGAAGTGAAAAGCTTATACCATCTAATTGAATAATGGCACGAAGATCATATGAAATTTTATGATGAACTATTTGCTGATTTTTCAATTTTGCTAATTGTAACTTTTAGAGAAATTTTTGCATCAATAATTCGCTCTACATTCCCAATTTCACTGCACTATTTTTCTTAGTTTTTGCTTCAAAGAATAGGGTTAGGTCGGGTTGAATTCTATCATAGGAAGTGAGCAACACGCGCGACTACATAGACGAGGGAATGGGTCAAAATGGCCCATTTACAAAGATATTAAATAGTTCTGTGGGGTGATAGAACACTTTAAAAGTTAAGGTGTCTTTATGCAAATACGGGACAACTTTAATGGTGTCTTTATGTCTTTTCTCTATTTATGTTATATATCTACCAAACATAAATTAAATGCTATCCATGTGGGTAGTTAATTATATATCTGGTGTAATATTGGCTGGACTACATTTAGAAAATAAAATGGAAATCTCAAGTAATGATCGTGTCTTCCACTTTTAACACTTTCTTGAAATTATAATTAAAAGTTCATGAATAAAATTGTTGACACGAAATAACTGGACTATAGTCACTTCAACTTTAATTAATTGGTTAAAATTCATTAGAAACTTCTATATATGTCCTATATATATATTCTTCTAAAGTTGGTACTTAGTACTCTCAACATTTTGAGTACTAAAAAGCCATTTTTCGAACAAAAATGTTCTAAAACATGCCTACGAAATAAGAAATTTTAATAACGATCGTGGTCATTTTAAACTAGTCGTTCTATTGTTAGGCTAGCTCATGTGATACGATTTTAATGAGAATGTCCAAACTGAACTTGTGAAATTACACTGAATATGTTATTATTATTGTCACTAACAATTAAGCTACACTTTAACAATACTTGAGAAAAAGTATTTTAATTATTAGCAACTTTTAATTTTTGACAAAATCACTAAACTGTTTTTACAATTTTTAAAATCATTTATGTTTCCAGATTTTTGTAATTCCTAGGATAAACATTTTTATTAAAATCGTCAAATGATTAAGAGATTTCATGAAAAGATATTGATACTCAACATTGGCACGTTCTTTCTACCGTTGATATGTTAGAGATTTAATGCAATATTTCAAAAATAAAAATATTTGAAAATGCATTTTTTTTATATTGAAGATGCCAATATGCTTAGGCTAAATCTAGCTATTGGTTACCTCTATGTTTATGTAGGTTTATAGCACTTTACTGTGCTAAACTCTTTGTCTTAGACAAGATCTCTTAGGAGTTTTCACTCCATTGTAAATGCTCTTTTCGTGTCTGAAGGTTAGGTTGACATGGCCCCCTCTGACTCTATAATTTTTGTCTATCTTATTGACATGGTTTTAAAAAATAAAAAAAAAAAATATCAACTCTAATAGGAGTGAGTAGACGTAATATTCTAGGTAAAGGTCAAATCATTGAAACACAACAAAGATACTGAAAATATAAGCAAATCTTAGATTTTATTGACATATTTTGAGATTGTGCGAGCTAGACTCAAATTGAATAATATTATTTTTGAGTTATTATTGATGAAGTTGTGTATAATTGAAACCTTTACTCTATTTATTTAATTAATTATATAAACAGTTTTTAATACTGGAAAAACTTCTTACTAATTAAGCGTGTAAAACGTGTGGATTGGTAGATCGACATGATTTTTTTACTATAATTACATAATTTAATGTCGTATATTTATTATCTGACAATTTGGTCCATGCTAAATTGATTACAATTGAAGACTCAACTTAGTTATTAATCAAACATAATTTTAACCCTTAACGAATTCAAGCTCTGAGCACGAGTCCTAAACTTAATTAGAAGTTACATTATCTGCAAGTCATTTATTTACATGGAATCAGAGCCGGTAGAGGCACACTAAGATCAAATATCATCGCTATTCATCAATCATCATCAAAATTAATCTCCACGTACTTAGCTCATATATTATTTTTTTTGAAAAAACAATCAGCAACGCAAATGATAAGTCATGTTGAAAATATAATTAAGTAAATAAAAATTTATTTTATTTGACGACGTAAATTTTTAGATAAAATGATCACATAGAAATACATATTTCGACATGCAAGATTCGATGTAAATATGTAAATTAAGCAAATTAACGTTATAAAGAAAAAGATAGAGAATAAGATGAAGTGATAGATTGATTCACTATTTCAAACTTATTTTCTTAAATTTCACATAATAATATGTGGCCTGCAGTACTAGGTCTTTTTTTTATTAGTATTATTTAAAGAAATTAAATGTTTGATATCATTAATTGTGAATGATTAATGCATTCCAGACTAGAAAGAAATCATCCATCATACTGACCTAATTGAACTTCCAAGCCATAAACCAAAACCACAAAAGTACTACTACAATTAGTACTATATAATAACTAAGATATATAAATATATTTATTTATTTTTGGACCACGACAATCTAATTAGTACTGAGTTGTCAGTTTTGGTACGTACAACTTTTTTTTGCTATACTTGTCGACACACTGTATTTAAATTAAAGTTAGAAAATTCAAACTAATTATTGATTTGGATTTTTGGTAGTATATATCTCAAAGAAACATCGTTAAAGCTACTTGACTATATTATGCTAGAGTGCCTAGAGAACAAGTATCATTAGCTTATTTATTGTTAAAGAATTGTAATATTTCGTCGAATATATCTGACGTGGATCGATATATCCAACACATTTAGTTATTACATGAAAAGACCATTTAATATTGCGTCAGACAAAGAAATTGAAGTACTCTGATATCAACAAAAGAGTTTGAGGAATTTTGATTCTTTAATTTATAACAAACCGTGTGTTACATAATTTGTCTATATATTATAGACTAGAAGTAGAATATAATATGTAAAGTGAACTATTCTTAGTAGTATATAAGAAGAGAGGAGATTTTTTGTATCTATCTTTAAATACTATGGAAGATACTCAAATTCAACCTGTTAACATTTTTTTTACATAATATTGTAACATAACAATAAATTTGAAAAAAAATCTAAATCATTAAAAGTAACGAATAAGAATCGAGACGGATCAGGATTCAAAAAAATTCAGAAATGCCACAATAAAATGAGCATGCATTCTCCTATTTTTTTTATTAAGGGGATTCAAATGAAATTCTATACATGTACAAAATGTTGTGATTAATTTATTGGTTGAACCCATCGGTAGACCTGTAAAGTTGGCATCAATTTTCACTTAGACACTTCAATTAGGCTTTGTTCATTTTAGACACCTCATGTTGAGTCCCACCGTGACAATTTGACACTTTTTGCTGACTTGACATATTGTGTGTGCTGCACCCATTTTGAACGCGTGAGGGTTTTTTTTGGATTTTTTTTAAAAAAAAATTCCTTCTTCTTCTTCACTTTTTAGCCCTACCACTTATTCCACCTTCCACCATGAAAAATCATGATAAAAAACCTTACAAAATATGAAAAAAAATAAAAAAAATCACACTAATTTTAAAAACGTTTATAAGAACAAAATTTTAAAAAATCATCACACTAATTTTGAAAAGATTTTTTAGAACAAGACACATTTTTTTCCCCAAAAAAGTAGAAGAAGAATGTCATATATGATTTTCAAAACAAAAAAAAAGAAGAAAAAAACCTAAAATCTAATGATTTTTTAAAAAAAAAATTGGAAGAAGAACCAAAAAAATGGTTGTAGGATTGGGGAGGCAAAAGGGGAGTAAGGCAGATGGGGTAGGGGTGGGGTGGGATGGTAGAAAATAGGTAATTTTATTTATTTATTTTTGCTGAAAAATTAGTTGCTTTTTAATAATTTATTTTAAAATTATTATTTTTACTCTCAAATGCCACATGTCAACTTTTAATTAGTCATCATGTCATGTCATCCGCAAGTGTATTACACACATTTTGTAATTTTAGCTGATTATCAGAAAGGTGTCAAAATGACACAGCGAACCTCTACTTGAGGTGTTTAAAATGAACAAAGCCTACTTAAGATGTCTAAGTGAAAATTGATGTAAACTTTAGGGGGCTACCGATGGATTCAGCCTAATTTATTTTATTTATTCTTTAAAAGTTTCCGATAAAGGAGGTTCTTTTGCGATGCATATGATAAAAGAGTAGAAGGTGCATATTTTATCTACCTATATATTGTCACGGATGAATTAAACGTGAAAAAATATTTTAATTTATCGAGGTTACTAATTAATAATTAGAGTTAAGAGGGAAAAAAAGTTTATTGTGGACATTTTATTAGGCAAAACCAAACAACTCTCAACGAAGATAACAAAATACAAAGTTTTTTGTTTTTGTTTTCAAAATAATAGTTGATAGTACAATATAGGTCTTGTTTGTACTATATACTTTTCTCAAGAACGTTTTTAATTTGGAAAAATGGTATGAAATATCAAACTATTAATTCAAATTAAGTGTTATAGCCATAGTTTATTTTATTTGTAATTCGCGCAGCAAACATTCCATATTTTTGCCATCTGGTTCGATATACAATTAGGCATTTTCGGTATACAATTACCCATTTGGTATAAAATGTATAAAATGCGTTTGTGTTTGTATAAAACGAGAAAAAAGTGTATATACAAATATAAATATATATATATATATATATATATTTATTTATTTTCATCCTATACACTTATAATTATACAAATACAGATCTTATTATACAAATTACAATGTATAAATAAATTTATACAAAACTGAACAATTTGTATAAAATTGGATGTATCTAGCGAATTATACAAATCAAAAGCTCCATAGCAAACATAAAATTTGTTATAGAGCGCAATTATGCAAACTATAGTTATAACATACAAATATGATTTTTATGCTTGGTATATGTGAAAGTTGCTCTTTTAATTTAGCATTAGCCTTTTAGTATGGGAAAACTACACTGTTTGAATAAAATAAAATAAAAATGGGGAAAATTATATTATATAACTACAACAAATAAAGAACTTTGCAGTAAGTATTTAGTGATGCTAATATAATTATCATTATATTATATTTTGTAATAATAGTAAATATGAGTATTTATAACTAGCACTATATGTATGCCGCTTAACACTTTGGTGACTCTACATGCAGTAACATTAACTCAATTGCACTAAAAGGAAAATTTATAGTCACTATATATATGTTTTAATTTGTTGTAGTGTATAGTCATCCATCAAAATAATATTCAATAAATATATATATATATATATATATGACATTTTAAATAAATATTGAAAGAGTGGCTAAGGGTCCTATTAAATGCCAAAATATTGACATTTTAAAAAAAAAAATCTTATTTATATTCTAATGTGATATACATAAAATATACACTTCTCATTAAAATAAAAATAAAAATTTATATATTTAACTTAGAAAAATAAATATTTCGGCCAATGGGCCAAATATGTAACTTGTCCTTGTAGTATTACTTATAGAGGAATTTTTAGAAACAACTCACGTTTGACAATATTAAACTGATTCACAATTGACTAATATAACAAAAGTTTGATATATAATGTATTAATTGTATTTTCAACGAATATGACTAGAAACTATAAAAACAAAATAACTAATTTGAGTAAATCATGTGACATAATCTTTTCAAATATGATAATTGAGCTAAAATCACACTCTAAAATATTTAAATCTCCCATTAATCCTTTAAAATATGGTAATTCAGCTAAAATCATTTCTTAAAATATGTAAATCTTTCAGTTTGAAAGAGGAATCCAAATTTCTCTTTCATCTATTTGGAAATATTTGATAAAACTATATCTAACTACACATTTGATAGAGCTCAGTTTATACACCTTACATTCAAAAACTACTTAAAAGGAAACTAAATAAGAATATGCTTGGATTATTACGTTCTTTTCAATTTTACTTTTTTTTAAATTGAAATACTAAAGGATGTGGCATATCAGCATAAACATACAAGTAACTGATAATTCAACTTATTAGCATAAAGGGGTGGTGGCGCAGTTGGCTAGCGCGTAGGTCTCATAGCTTCTGAGTAATCCTGAGGTCGAGAGTTCGAGCCTCTCTCACCCCAAAAAGCTTTTTCTTTTTGTATGTTTATAAAGGGAAAACTACTGACGTAACGCAATTATGTATAAATTTGTATTACAGAATAAATATATTATAAGCACCTCTTATACACTATTATACATTTTTATATAAGGTTTATATACTGTGTACAATAAATGTATATTCATGTATAGTATTATATATCAAGTGTACAAGCATTGTCACACTTTTATAGATGATTTTGTTTTTGAATATACAAAAGTATATTTGTTAAGAACTAAAGATGAAGCCTTTGACATGTTTTTAGTTTATAAATCTAAAGAAGAAAATCAATCAATAAGAAGATCAAAGTTAGACCAGACAAGTGGTGAGTAAGTATTACTTCAAATATTTTTTTAATGAAAATTACGAAATAATATATACATGACTCATGAGACAACACTTTCATATTTTTTTAAAATAAATTAGTGTAGCTGAAAGAAAAAAGGAAAAATTGTTGAAATCCACCTTTTAGTTTACTTATTACCATTATCCCCTATAAGTTTTACAAATCTCCAGAATCCCTCATTTTTGCGCATTAAATTAGTGTATCTTGCGCATCAGATTAATGTATCTCGCGCATCAGATTAATGTATCTCGCGCATCAGATTAGTGTATTTCACACATCAGATAGTGTATCATGTATAAATTGTACATCAGATTAGTGTATCTCGCGCATCAGATTAATGTATCTCGCGCATCAGATTAGTGTATTTCGCACATCAGATAGTGTATCATGTATAAAATGTACATCATATTAGTGTATCTCGCGCATCAAATTAGTGTAACTCGCGCATCAAATAGTGTATCATGTATAAAATGTAATGTATCTTACTTAACGATTAATGTATTAGCGCTTATATTATTGTATCAGTTTTGAGGGATTTTTGTAATTATAAACTTTTAAGAAATAGATTGTAATTTTGCCTTAAAAGTATGTGATTTCTATAATTTGCCCAAGAAAAAATGAGACCTTAGATTATATAACGAATGAATAACTTGAGTAAATTAAAATAGACTAAAAACATGTTTAAAAATATAAGCAAATGTCTCATAAATATAAATTAATTACAAATATATACCTCTTTACATTGGAGCACCCTAAATAATTACAATAGATGTCTCAATTGATATTAAATCAATATATTAAAAAATCAAAACCGCCAAAATGAATAAACCAGGTCATTTGACAGAAATAGAAGGCTTTTTTCCTTTCAGAAAAGGCTGGAGTAAAGGGAAGTAATTAAATTCTTGGAAGGAGTAAACCCCTATATAAAATAGAAAATGAAATAAAAAATATTCCATGAATAAATAGAGCCAATAATACAAAGATAATATTAAGCCTTTTTCGAATGAAGTACAAATATGACTCTTTCTTCAAAATTGGTGTATATTATTCATAGCATAATAATTAAAGTAGGAATGAAATTTATGTTTATGATAATTTGTTATATAAACCTGAAAAGATTTAAACATGACTTAGCTTAATTACAAGAGTATTAATCACATCAGAAATTTCAATTGTTAAAAAGAAGCTAGTACAACAGAAAAAACATTATGAATCACATTGCTACAATTACATATAAGCAATGGAATTATGATGTGACATTAAGATCCAAAATCTTTAGCAATAGTGCAAAACAGCATAACCAATTCTCAAAGTGAAATGAGTTGTCAAATTTCTTCAAGTAGAATTTAACAAACCACACAATAACCATACTTGTGGTAAAATGAAACATGCTATCAATAAGAGAACTAATCCAGCAAAAAGATGAGATCAATTAAGAAAGTTCATATATATTGTTGAAAACAAACCAAAACAAGGAACATTATCTTTTGAAAGTCTGCGTAAAATATCCCTCAAGAACAGAAGTCAAAATTTAGAATACTAACATTTCATAATAAAGAAAACTACTAGAACAAAACAACAGAGCACATAACATCTAATGAATCAAGCCTCAACCCTCTCAGGTGCTGCCTCTTCAGTGGCGTAGACAATAACCTTATTGGCAGGTTTTGCCAGGATATCAAAGTATTCTTGGAATGGAGATTTGGTGAAGCGAGTCTCTTTCCAGAAATCTGGGGTCAGGAACCCGTAGGTCTTCATTAAACAATCAAATGTCGCCTGCACACATAATATGAGTGGCATCAGACTCGAACACATCCACTACACAAACAGTAAATATATTGTAAATGAGCAACAAAGAAATCTAATATGTTTTTTATGATATACAGGCATGGTCACCCCTGTTTTGGATAAAAATAGCAGCTGGCTACAGCAAAAAGTTGAGTTATACTGCAGTCCCTTCATTTAAACAAGGTCTAAGATGGTGTTCGGATCGACGATAAGCCAATCCAAACACCCTCTACATAGAGTCATTTTATAGCTTTTTAAGAACAAAGTACTTATCCCACATTGCAGCACAAGTATTGCAGGAAATGGTAAGAATTGATAATGGTAGAGCTCCTATCCCACAATTTGACTTGCTCAACACTGTATTTGATCACAACACACTGTCCCAATTTCAACACTGTATTTATTTAATCACAACACACACTGTCCCATTTAACCAAAACAGTTAATACATCAATACTTTCGGAACTAAACTAAACAATCTTGTTCTGGACAATGACAAGATTTGGAACTATAAGGCTAACAATTGTCACTATCTCTGTAATAATCTACCAAGTTCCAGTGCAATTTTTTCTAATATTTGGAAACTTTGTAGCCAAATATTGATATAGATATAACTTTCTTATACAAGACCATTTTTTTATTAACATAAAAATTCATGGCTATTTTCAAAAAGTTCTATTTAGTCTTGGCTATTTTAAACAAAATGTATAGTCAATTTAACTTTTTTGTTCAATTATAATGTTATACGCATCAATTCTTATGCTATAGTACTAGAACATATATGTAAAAGAATCATCACACAACTAACAATAATGATATTTGCAAGATCTGTTAAAAGATCAAACCTTAACGAAATTTCCAAGGGTTTTGGTGGATCCACGAGAAGATGTGAAGACATCTTCAATACCAGCAAACTGAAGGACCTTCTTGGGGACACGAGCAGCAACAATACCAGCACCACGAGGAGCAGGCACCATCCTCACAGTAACAGACCCACATTTCCCTGTGACCTTGCAAGGCACAGTGTGTGGCTTCCCAATCTTGTTACCCCAGTAACCTCTCCTCACTGGAATCACTGATAGCTTAGCCAATATAATTCCTCCACGAATAGCAGTAGCGACTTCCTTCGAGCACTTAACACCCAAACCAACGTGACCATTACCGTCACCCACGACAACAAACGCCTTGAACCTGGTTCTCTGTCCGGCACGGGTCTGCTTCTGAACCGGCATGATTTTCATCACCTCATCCTTGAGAGATGGTCCGATAAGAGTATCAATGATTTGAAACTCCTTGATTGGGAGTGAGTGAAGGTAGATTTGCTCAAGTGACTTGATTTTTCCATCTTTCACGAGCCTTCCTAGCTTTGTCACTGGAACCCATTTCTCCTCCTCTGTTTCACGGCGTGGACGACGGCCGCCACGGCCTCGTCCACCGCGGTCTCCACCTCTACCACCACGTCCTCCAAATCCACGACCGAATCCTCCTCTATCCCCTCCTCTCTCCGCCATGATTGTAAGGTATTAGGTTTACAGCTAGGGTTTAGAGAGAGTGTGTGAGAAGATGAAGAAAACGGATTGTTAGGTTTATAAGGGAGCTAGGGTTTCGTAAAATGGGCTTGACCGAAATCAAGTCCATATGGAACTGCAAGTTTGGCCCATAATGATACAAGCCCATAATAGTTTGCAATTTTTAGCATAAAGTAACCAGAATATAGCAAACATCAAGTTATATTCAATGTATATAGCTACATTTTTTTTTAAGCTATATGGATATACTTACATATTAATTAGCAAACTTAATTAACCATGAATTGTCATTTTTTAATTTTTTTTTTATATGCATTTAAACAATTATTAAATAGGAAAGATATCACTACACACCTAATAAATGCAATATGCACGTTTTATGGTGCTATGTTACCCATACTTACCTTATTCAACATTTTTCTCTTTCAATATACATGTATCGATGTCTCTTTTTATTATCCCCCCCCCCCAATTTTCTTCTAATTCAAGATCATTTGCATGATTGTAGGAACGATTTTTGTGATTCATGTTTATTGGGTATTTTCTAATTGCATTTTTTTCTCGTTTATATGAAGTTTGTATTTGTATACATATATATATATA
>JAJOOS010010675.1:0-12403 GCA_029582725.1 Solanum chiquidenum
AAAGGGTTGTGACCATTTGAAAGGTTGTGCCTTTTCAAAAGTGTTGTGACCTTTCTGAAAAGTTGTCTTCTTTCCTAAGAGTTGTGACCTTTACCTTTGTTGGCTATAAATAGAGAGGCTTTCTCTCATTTTTCTGCATCGAATTCTTTCCTTCTTTTGCATACATTTCTTACAAAACAAAATCGATCGATCGTGTCTGTGTGTGTGATTCGTTGCTGTCATTTTGAGTTCGTTGAAATTATCGAAGTTTGAGGTACCACTACTTCTTTAATGGTTAATCCGTTTTATCTTGAGAGGAATTAATCTACAACCTCGGGTACTTGAGGGGATTAAATTTCTTAAGGACACACAGTGGGTTCTGTGGACTCAAATAGTTCTTTGTGTTTTTCTTTGCATTTTTTATTATTTCTGGTTTGCTAATATGAATATAGGAGTTAACAATCTTCTCCTTCGACCTCAACTTTCAAATCCGTTTATCCAAAATAGCAACATGTTCTTCTTCAAAAGTCAAATTTTGATCTAACTATATCGAGTGTCATTGAATCACATGAGAACCATCACAATGATACTTCTTTAATATAAACATATAAAATACTTGATGCACAACTAATAGAACTGGAAGTAAGGCCAACTTATAGGCCATCACCACAAAGCGTCGAAGTACCTCAAATGGACCAATAAACCTTGGACTAAGCTTGTCCTTTTTTTCAAACTTCATGACACACCTACGTTTAGCAATACCTTCTTTCTAACTATTGATTCCAAATCATGAGCCTTTGATCTGCATAGCTCTTTTGCCAGCTCTAGTCTATAAGAAGTCTATCCTGAATAGCTTTCGTTGCACCCCATTTTTCTCGTAAAAGATTAGCCATTGACACGACAACTCTTTTAGGATTCAAAAGAGTGAAGAGTCGTCACCTAACGAATTAAGGTGCATTAGGGTACCATTCTAACTAATTTACAGATAACAACTCCATTTAGTAGTCTACATCACTAGAAATTGATAAGGATTCTAGTTACCTCAAAAGGAAGGTGTTAAGCATATTTTGAGATTCATAAATGTGGGTTTCAACCGAATTTGTTTATTATATGGGGTTTACATAATAGACAATGGGTGAATGAATTTATTAAACTAAATAATAGTTATGTGATTAACATGTAAACCTTCAATTTAAGATAAGGAAATAAATTAGTGTAAAATCAATTACTATCTAACATATACAGCTATGCAGTGAAGTGATTAAACATGCAAACTTACTTATTTAATAAGCAACTAAAAATAGACGTACAACATGATTATGTATTAAGAAAATCTAGATAATGTAAAATTGTTCAGATAAGTGCAAAGAGAGAATTTTAAATAGTGAAGTAAATAAATTCATCCCTCAAGTATAACCCAAACTTAGAGTACATCCTTATGGTATAATAGTGAACAAAAAACATCCTTCTACAATCCCAAAACCTGCATAAGCATCCTTTTTGTTAACTACCCTTAAAAGCTAACGGAAAGAAAAACAACTGCTAAGCCATGACTTTCAAAACGGTAGGAACGATTGAAGAAAATACTTCTTTTTGATATATTGAGTCTTTTTTTTGTTCTTGTGTATCAAACTGATGATATGCTACTCGTTTTTGTTGTTCATTTACTTATTCAGTTAATTTAATGGTACTAGACTCTGTTTCTACTTATTCTAATTGGTTTTTCTATAGTTTTGCTGGTCTTTTCATGTTGTTTTTCTTATGTTTTGCCAAAAAAAATTGTTGTTTACTATTGGTTTACCAATTTTTCTGTTGTTTTATGCTAGTTTGGTGTAGTTTTGCTGATTTTCTTGTTGTTCATATATTGATTTATCAACTTTTTTACTGTTTTTCTATTGTGTTGCTGTTTTTGGCTAGTTTGGTATTGTTTTGCTGATTTTTATGTTATTTTTGTATTGATTAATAAGTTTTTTAATCGTTTTATCAGTTTTTTCTTGTTTTGTAGCTGCCTTGATGTTTTCTTGAGTGTGTGTTTTTTGTGCAAGTTTTGGTCCTATTTTCAGGTGAAATATTAGCTTTTTTGCTGGTTTGAAGTGTTAAAATGCTCAAGATGGAAAAAAGAAGAAAAAGTAAATGCTTTTAGGCAACTCAAAGTACTTTCATTGCGCTTGACAAACGCACAAGATACATTTAATACGGAAAGCTCAAAGCGAGACTGATACAACAAAAATAATTACTTTTACTACAACTCCAAATTCTCATCTTCTCTCTTTTCAAAGTGAGACCAATCCTTCCTCTTGCCAACTTACTTCGTTTTAGACGCAGTGCATTTGTATGAGCGTTGTTTATCATTTCTCAACTAGTCACATTAGGCTAGTGTCGCTTCCTCTTTGCTCGCATAGGAGAATGAATCTGTATGTCTCCAAGGTATTCTAAGAGTTGGTAATATGCTCTCCCTGTAAGTGGGTTGTGCCATTTTCTTGGTGTAGAAAAGAATGGAGTCCATTATGTGTAACTAGGATCAACAGAAAAATTATAAATGTCAACAATGTCGCACATGAAAAGTGCTAATTCTATTGATTTCATCCAATTCATTTGGCACCTCTGTGCATTATACGATAGCTAGGAACAGAGTTTTCAAATTTTCGTTATCATTGCATTGAAGTCTTTATGAATGACACTTTGAATTATAAGCACCTTACTGACCGTTGATAAATCATGTTTCTAGCGACACCTCGCAGAACTAAGCAAAAATCTCCCTTCATGCCAACATGCTTGGTGTGTTTCTTACTAACGTGAGCCTTATTGTCTCATATAACTGCATCATCATTGTTAATTTCCTCTCCAAATTGCTTCTCAAGAGGTCTCCAGAATCGCCAACGACTGGGCATTTTTAAAATTATCGAGTGCTATTAGCTTCTTCCAAAAACTTGAGTGAAATGAACAGTTATATGAGTAGTCAATTTCAACCCTCAATTAGGGAGGCGGTGCTGAAGATTAAACTGAAAGTGGGATAGAGCAAATTATTTTTCTGTACAAAAGTATGAAAGAAGAGTCCGGACTTCTTGTGAGCTATTGGGGGAAAGTCATGTGCTTAGCAGTTGTTTTTCTTTCCATTAGTTTGTAAGGGTAGTTAACAAAAAGGATGCTTATACAAGTTTTGGGATAGTAGAAGGATGTTTTTTGTTCATTATTATACCATAAGGATGTACCCTAAATTTGAATATACTTGAGGATGATTTTAGCCAAAAACTCAACTAATTACTACACCCAATTAATCGTCCAAATCAATTTACACAAGTGAAAGTATATTTTTATTACAATAGTATAATAGAAGTCTTGAGATATAAATTGATTTTTTTCTCAAAACAGTAGTATTTTAGCATTTAATAGGACTCATAGCCACAGTTTCAAGATTTATTAAAAATATCAATATTTTAGTTTTTTATATTGTTGATTTTTTTTTTCATTTGCTTAATTGCAAAAAAAATACAATTAGTTAATAACATAATGGAAAAATCAGGGGAGATAATTTTTCAAATAAGGTATAGATCATTGAAATTCCTCATCAGTTACATTCCAAATAAAAATCGACATGACTTCTCTCTCCCTTATTCCTCAAATTTTCAATATCAATTTTTAACACTCCATTGATAATACTCAATCTATGTGAAATTGAAGTCGATTGATTTGAGATTTTCGCAGGTAGTGAAGTAGATTTTAGAATGAATACAAAATAAAAAAGAATTACAAAACTTGTTGGCATATAAAGTGAGATTGAAATACAAAGTGAGATTGAAATAAAAAGTGAGATTGAAATATTAAGTGAGCACAAAATATATAAAACTTGTTGGCATATATTTAGAATGAATACAAAATGAAAAAGAAATACAAAACTTGTTGGCATACAAAGTGAGATTAGAATAAAAAGTGAGATTGAAATAGAAAGTGAGCGCAAAATATATAAAACTTGTTGGCATACATTTAGAATGAATACAAAATAAAAAAGAAATACAAAACTTGTTGGCATACAAAGTGAGATTAGAATAAAAAGTGAGATTGAAATAGAAAGTGAGCAGAAAAAATATAAAACTTGTTGGCATACATTTAGAATGAATACAAGATAAAAAAGAAATACAAAACTTGTTGGCATACAAATTGAGATTGAAATACAAAGTGAGATTGAGATACAAGTGATATTGAAATACAAAGCAAGAACAAAAAATACAAAACTTGTTGGCATATAGTTAGAATGAATACAAAATAATAAAGAAATACAAAATTGCATGAAGCCTAATTTAGAATAGCATACAAAATTCTGTAAAACTACTTATACACTGTCCTATAATATAATATAAAATGAAACAAATACATACTTTGAAATAAATACCACCTACAAAATACAAACAAGTTACACCTAAAAATGCAACATGCCATAAAAATAGTTAAGAATACAATTTGATAGTTTAGATACAAAATGCAACAGGCCATAAAGTTGTTCTTCATCATTTTGATCTTCAACAATTTCATCAACTTCTTCAGCACCATTTTTTTTTGTTTTGGAATGTTGATTTCATTCCTCATGTGCGTAGGATCATATTAATATTTAGATCTGCTCTCTTCAGCCATGTTAGTCGTAGAACCTATATTTTCGAAGAATCCTTAATGTATATATGAATGTTAATGTAGATTATTATTATATCTCCAATACAAAAAAAAATAACAAAAAAAATCAAATCATACGATTAAAATCGCAAAAAATCAGAAATACACAATATATCAAAAATCTCAAAAGTTACTTGATGACAATGTATTTACATGTATCAGTGGATGAAATTCTTTTGAAAGATTTATGAGATTTCTTTAAAAAATGAACGAATTTCGAAGAGAGATACTATGGAGTCTGGTTAAACAAGGAAAGGATATGTTATTTGAAGTGAGTGAAAAAAAGGTAAAAAAATGTAAAAGAGAGAAAAGAGAAAATTTGGATAGAAAAATTTGAGAGGGAAAAGTGGGTAATGAAGTCTTTTTTTTCCCTTTTCACCGTGTAATGGAGTCAAAATAAGGTAAAGGTGAGCATAAGTTGAGAAATTAAAGGAAGGAAAATGAATTATATTAGGATACACTTTATGTTGGATATTTTTAAAAATATTTTAATTAATTAGAGCCAAATTTGGCTCATCAAGTTTAATTGACATTATTTTGATGACTAAGTACACATATGTCATTAAACTTGATGGCCAAGTTTGCACTTGACATCATCACGTAGGTCATTGAACTTGGTGGCCAAGTTGTTGATTTGCTTTCTCTCTAAGCTGTTTTTGTGAAGAAGTCTTCCACCGCCTTGCTCCTCTCACTGTATATTGGTTGGTTTAGTATTGAAGGCGAACAACTTAGGAAAGTAGTAATACTTAGTCAATTCTTAATATCTTCTTTTGACTTGCTTTCTTTTGTATTATTTATATTTTGTTGATTCCCGTATTCTCTAATTTATTAGGGAACACTTGTTTAATCCTGGGCAAATATTTCACACTGCTGAAATAGTTTCTTAGAACAGTGCCTAGCACGATCCTAATTCTTGTAGTATTATTTTGATATTATAATGTCCCCATCTATTATTGTAACGACCTATTTCCGTCGTTATAGAAAAGCCAACAGGGGAAAATTTGGGGTCGGAAAACTTTTTTGTAGTATTTGAATTTTCCCAACCTAGTCCAGATTTGGATGAAATCAGAGTCTTTGGGGTGTAGGGAAATCTGGTAACAATTGGGTGAATCATTTATGATTTTGATTACATTAGTGGTTAGATAACTCGTTAAGGAATCCGTACAACTTTACGGAATTGAATTCGGGCAAGTAGAACTCCCGAAATCGATCTTGGCGTAAAGGGTATTTTCTGAGCATCGTTGGTTAGAAGTGTGTTGTGAAATGGGAATCTTTGAATTCTTGAAATAGCTCTCTGTCTCGCGTAACCCGCTTTGGCGCTGGGTTTTGCCGCTCTGGCGGGGCAGCTATAGCGGGGTGACGGCCGTTGTGGCGGGTTCGACGCGAATTAAAGTCGTTAATAAACTCCTAAATGACCTCATTATGCACTTTTTGACTTTTTGAGCTAAGGAACGACCCCCAGGCGACTCCTATTCATTTTTCACCATTCTTGAGGCTAAAGATAAGCTTTTCACTCCCCGAATCTGTTTTTCGATCCTACTACAAGAAAAGTATGAATTACATGGGGATTTTCCTGGGGATTAGTATGAAAATCCGTAGGAAACTTATTTTTCTGCAAATTTTCATACTAATCCCCAGGTCTTTTCTTGTAGTGTCCGTAGAACGTAATAGAATGGGTGAATATTGATGGGGGAAGGTTTTGTTATAGATTTTATAGTGGAAACAATCCTAATTTGGATAATTAGGATCATGAATTTGATCTAGGGTTCATAGAATTGTTAGTAATTTGGGTAATTAATGATTGTTTATTGATTCCCGTATTATATTAATTGTTTGTAGACCAAAAGTAAGCGAAACAAATACTGAAAGGGAATGATCAAGTTTCTTAGCATTTCAAGCTTTTTTCGAGGTAGGTGATGGTTATGATTCTATGATTGTGTGATGTATGCTTGTTCTTGCTTTATTATGATACTTGTATACATATGAATGTTGCAATGTTGATCACACTTGTTGTAAATGAGATAGAGAATTGATGAATGCCATGACATCATGACTTAAATGTATGATCTTGATGATATACTTGTGATTGTGATTGTGGTGTGTGAATGGGATCGGTTGCCACGTTCCGGCATAACTAACTTGGATCAGTTGCCACATTCCGGCATAAAAAATGGGATCGGTTGTCACGTTTCGGCATAAGTATGGGATCAGTTGCCATGTTTCGACATACTAACTGTTTGGGTTTGGGTTCCATGAGAGGACCAATGATTTGACATAAATGTGAAGTTGTTCGTTGTTCAAAAATATTGATAATATTGTATATGTTGATATATATGCATGTGATTATAATGTTGTTTGACTTGTTTATGTTGAACTAGTGGGATAGCCGCGTGATCCTACCAGTACACTGTGGTTGTGTACTGATTCTGCACTTGCTCTTATTTTTATTGAGTACAAGACATCTTCAAGCGGCTATTGACAGACCTCGCTTAGAAGATCAGTGATCGTCGCTTCGAATTCAAGGGTGAGCCAATTCTTCTAGGCTACCATGATATTCTCTTTCGTCTATGTCCACCATTTCCGGACTTAGACATTTGTTTTAGCTAGTTGATTAGTTCATTAGTTGGGGTTGTATCCCTTCTTGTTTAGACTTGGTTCATTGTTAGAATGTTTTGGTACATTGATTTTCAGGTTCTAGGTTATTCTTCCGCATTGTTAGTTATTATTGTTAGACTTTTGTTAGAGTTTATGGGAGTTCTATTTTTATTTCCTTAGTGTTTGATTTAAATGTCTTAGTTTTTGGTTAGTTGCTTGGTTTGGGTTGTAGTAGTGTTTCTCCCACCAGAGAGTTAGTGTGGGTGCCAATCACGATGGTCTGGGTCGTGACAATTATATATTTTCCAACAATCTAAGAAACTATGGCAAATAATATATGTCTTGATACTACTGATAATATTTATGATGGTGCTATCATAGCTGCTCCTATTCCAGTCACTTTGTTAGAAGTTTGTGGTATATCAAACTACAAAAAAAGAGTCATTCAAAGAAAAAGAATCAGCACTGCAAGCAAATTTAATACAAGATCAAAGCAATAATAACAAAATGTATGTTAATAAGTCTCAAGGTTACAAGTCTTATAATCCCAATTTTATGGGGATAAAAAGACTCTTGTCTTACTTGTGAAAAATCATGTTATTATGCCGCACAGTGTAGGAAGAGAAAAAAAAATGACAAAGAAAAGGGTTATTCTCCCAAGGCTACTTTAGCTAAAGGAGATGAAATTATTGCAGCTATTATTTCTCAAGTAAACATTGTATTATATATAAAAGAATGAGTGGTACACCCTGGGCTATTCGGCACATCTGTGCAATCGAGAAGCATTTGCCTCCTATACATCAATAGGGTATGACAATGAATTAGTCTACCTTGGAGACTCAAGAATTATTAAAGTCTTGGGTAAGGATAAAATGCTCCTGAAATTTAATTTGGGAAAAACTTTAGCCCTTATAGATGTGGTACATGTTCCTACAATGCACACAAACCTAATTTCTATAGCCTTGCTTAATATAGTTGGAGTGAAAGTGTCATTTGAATTTGAAAAGATAATACTGACAAAAAATAATGTGTTTTTGGGAAAAGGCTATTGTAATCAGGGACTTTTTGTTGTGAGTGAAAAATCATCTACTTCTGCTTATATGATTGAATCTATTTCTATATGGCATGCTATATTAGGACATGCTAATTTCGCTTACATAAAAAATATGCAATCACTTGGTTTGATATCTGACTTAGATTCAAATAATATTAATAAATGTGAAATATGTGCTGAAGCTAAAATTACTAAAAAGTCATGTTTTTCAGTAAACAGAGAAACTGAATTATTGTCTTTAATTCACATTGATTTAGGTGATTTAAAACAAACAATAACTAGAGGTGGTAAAAGATATTATGTGACCTTTATTGATGATTTTTCTAGATTTACTAAGTTATATTTACTTAGAAATAAAGATGATCTTTTTAATGCCTTTATTGCCTTTATTTCTTATAAAACTGAAGTTGAAAATCAACTTAGTAGAAAAATCAAGAGAATTAGATCTGATAGAGGTGGATAATATTTATCCTTAAATGCCTTTTGTGAAAAAGAAGGAATTATTCATGAAGTAACTCAACCTTACTCTCCCGAATCTAATGGAGTAGCTGAAAGAAAAAACAGAACATTAAAAGAAAGATGAACTCTATGTTAATAAGTTCTAATGCACCTAATAATTTGTGGGGTGAAGCTATATTATCTGCATGTCACTTTCAAAATAGAATTCATGAGAGCTCTAGACACTAGGCCAAAATCTCATAGAAGCGGCTTCACTCCACTTCTCATATAGGTAAATTCATCAAGTGTATATTGCTTTAAATACACTATCCATAAGGACTATGAATTCATTAAGAGTTAATAACCCATCCCTCAAATTAGTAGCAGTTCAAGCACTCTCTATTAGTGAACAATGTCAATATCGACTTGTTATTATCCATATGAACCTACTTCATGGGATCTCCAATCACATAGCTTGGGTTACCATCTCTATTGACAATCATATTAGCCTTAACCCCATCTCTTTTGAGGTTTGAAGAATTAATTTTCTTCCCACGGGTGTAGTAAGTGAATCGGTCGAATTCAGTTCTGACTTCACATAGTCAATGGAAATTACTCCATCTCTCAACAACTGCTTGACGACATCATGTATTAATTTCAAGTGTCTACTCTTACAAATATAAGATTTATTCTTCGCAATAGCAATTGTGGCTTGACAATCACTGTGTTTAAACTGTCACGACCCAAGTCTACACCCTGGACGTGGCCGACCCTCAAGAACCATTGTTGATCCCCAAGCGAACCCTCATCCTGACTGACTACAAGCAAAAAACTAACTCAAGCATACAAAGCATAAAAACTGAATAAAATTTCATGAAACTAAAATACAAAGCTTTAACTCAAAAGAAAACTCTAAATAATATAATATATTCAACCCCCCCCAAAATGGGTAACTTAAGTCTTTAAAATATTTAATAAAATAAATGATACAGACTTCTCAACTATACTGACTATCTATGAAGCCTCTAATTGATAAATAAGGAAGTCGGGACAAGACCCACGACATCCTGACTGAACTGAAAAGTAAATGAAATCCTTCGGAAGCAAGGAGGCTCACCATAGCTAACTCAAACTCTCGGACGTATCAACGAAGCTCCTGTTGATGATTCTGAACACATGTGTCAGGCCAAATAGCTCAGTACATAAAATGTACGAGCATGTAAGGGAAATTTTAAAGCATAAACATAAGCTTGAATTTTTTTTTGAAAGAAATACTTACCTTGGCTCTTCTCAACTCATAAATAACTCAAGGATATACAAGGATACTCAAAACTACTCAAACTTACTCAACTCAGAAGTACTCAAGGATAAGATACTCAACTCAAAGATTAGATACTCAACTCAAAGATATGATATTCGACTCTGGGTACTCAACTCAGGATACTCAACTCAATATAAAGCAACAACACATGTAGTATATGGAAATCTTTATAAAACAGTAAAACAACTCAGTTCGTTAAAAAAAATGCAATAACAAACTCAACTTTACTTATATAATAAAATAATATAATTTATGTGGGAGTTTCTCTAACCGATAACCATCACTTAAGAACTATAATGATGATACAACACTTTACCTCACGCTGCCAAGGCCCATTCTATACCTTGCCATCAACGTAGGACATGAACTACTAAGTGGATCCACTAGTCTATTGTGAAAAGGGTTCATATAAAAAGTATGACCCTTTTCTACCCATGGTGGCTACATGGTTTTATGGAGACGTGAGTTATCTGAACTCATACTCGCCTCCAATTCGGTGCTCAATACTACTCCCAAAATATACTATCTCTTAAGTTTTTTTTTAAAAAAAATTTCTTCGGTGATTTGAGATTAGTGCTCAAAAACTTAGCTCAAAGGCTATCTTGGAAATCTCAGTTTCCTCTCTTGCTTCATTTAGAAGACGATTACTCTTTTTTGAAAACTAGCTCAAAGGATATTTACTGGAAAAAACTAGATCAAAGGCTCTTTACTGAAACACTAGCTCAAAGGCTCTTTTGAAAATCTCAGTTTTCCGTTCTTATTTAAATATGATAACTTTTAAAACTCTTTTGGGAATACACAGTCCACATATACAATGAACAACTTTACTCTTTACTGAACTCAAAAGTTACGTCTTAAAACAAAGTTAAAACGTTTGTAAAAGACTTCTTAAAATATGGTTCATGCCGAATTATGGACATGACCTACTCAATGCAAGGTTTTCAATAACCATAGATAGAACTCAAATATTTGGAATTCAAGAACTTCAAAGATACTACTCATTTCAAGAATGCTCAACTCAGAGGGTTCATGCGAAATTATGAGTATGAACTACTCAACTCAAGGACTCAAAGAAACTTCTCATCTAAATATTGTTCGACTTATACCGATCATGCGGAATTATGGGCTTGAACAACTCAACTCATGGACTTCATGGGTAATAGGTAATAGTCCCATGATTAGGATTATAATCTCAGAAGGGTTAGAAACTCGATACACAAGACTTAGAACTTGAAGATACTACTTCTTTCAAAGATACTAAACTGATGGAGTTCATGCGGAAGTTATGGGCATGAACAACTTGACTCAAGGGTCAAAATATCAATAAGGAACTCAGGTATACAACTCTTCTCATTCTCATACTTACTTACTCAAAACTTAACTCAAATCGTTGATGGATCTCAAAGGATTCACAATTGAACTCAAAGGCTTTCCTGAACTCTACTCTTAACTCTCTCTTAAATGTGAATTATGAATTCAAGAGTTATGGTTCATGATATGAAGGATCTCGTGATGACAAAGTAGACTCATGAATACATTTTCCTCACTCTCATACTCACTTGCTCGAGTCTTGAAACAAGTTACTAGAAATTGTAGAAGACTCCTCAAAAAGACTCAAAGGAACTTTCTTAGAATGTTCGAAAGAATTCTCAAAACTTAACTCTTAACTCTACCTTGAATTTGAATTATGAATTCAAGGTTATGATACGTGTTCATGGGTGATTTCTAGGTGTTTAGAAGTCATTTAGAGTAGTTATAATCAATGGAAAGTGTTAGGACACTTTAGAATAACTTACATAGGCTAAGCGGCACAAAACTAGTGAAAAAAACCGATCCAGGCGCGTCCCTGGCGCGCCGTGCCAGTCTCCAATTTACTGGGGATCATTTCTGGTGCACTGCTGGCGCGTCTCCCCAGCCGTCCTAGTGCAACGGGGGCGCGTCGCGCCAGTATTTCCCCAGGCAAAATTGATGAACTTTTCCTCTCGTTTTCTAACCTTAAATTGCTTTTAATCGATTTCTTTTCTCAAGTTTTCCTTAGATTCAATTACCCAACCTAAGTACACACTAATCCACTCAAAACAACACTCAAAACAATCACTTTCATCTCAAGAAATTATCAAAACCCCAACAAAACAGGATTTGGAATGAACTTCAAGAACACCTATCAAGAACTTAAATCCTTCAACTTTATGAGAATAAAAATTCGCTGAAAATAATATGTTTGGCGTGTGGATGAACAAACCCAACACTATGGAAGCTTACATACCTCTTAGGGATCAAACCCATGGTGACAATCCGCAACAACTCTCAAGAATTTCGACGAACGATTCGATCCTTTCTCTTTTCTCCTC
>JAJOOS010010676.1:0-12090 GCA_029582725.1 Solanum chiquidenum
ATTCCTCTTTTACCCTTGTTGGTCCCACTTAATCTTGAAAAGAGTACTCCAATACATTTATTAGGAGAGAGAAAAATAAGTCTATTTTTTTGAAGGGCAATTTGGTAAACATTTCAAAGTCTTTATCAATTTATTAAACTCCGTGCCCGGTCAAATATTGCCACATAAAATGGGACGGAGGGAGTAAAAAGTGTGGCCATTAAAGGTTACTAGACAAACAAGATCCTGTACTCTTAACTAAAGATTTTGAATTTAAATAAATTTAAAATGAATATTAATTATTTAATCAGATATCAAAGACAGAATGGAAAAATGATGTGCAAAGTGAGTAAGAATGAAGAAGAAGAAGCAAAGATTAGAAAATTGTGTGTTTTTATAACATGGCAGTTGGGAGTTAGTGACCCCAAAAAGCATCAAGAGTTGTAAAGCTGTTGTGAACTCCTCAAAAAGCTCTCTTCTCTCTTTCTTTTCTTTGCTCTGCTCTCACCTCCATTATTTGACAGTCTCTTCAGAGCAAATGGGGTACCTGCACAACCTCCCAAGCTGGCATCATGGCCCATTGTCAGGTGTCTACTTTTCACAATGCCCCAAACAAACAAAGCAAAAAATGAAAATCTCACTACTACCCTTTCTTTCTCCTACTTTCTTTACTACCTCTATATACTCAAAAATGCACAAAATTTAACAATACCCATATCGAGATAGCCCCAAAATATACAAATAAAGAAAAAAAAAACTGATCTTTTTCACTAATATCTTGTTTTTTCCTTCATATGGGTACAGTTTCTATTATGATTTTGAACCTATAATGGAACTGGGTTCAGTTTCTTCTTCTGGTAATTCAAGCTCATCTGATTCTTTGAATGGTTTGAAGTTTGGTAAGAAAATCTACTTTGGAAATGTGGGTGTTGGAGTTCAGGTCAAGAATGGAAGTGGGTCGTCGCCGGTGACCGGAGATGGGAACATGCCACCGGCTCCGGCGACGACTAAGAGGGGGAGGGGTGGGTTGGTGCAGGGTGGTCATCCACCTAGGTGTCAAGTTGAAGGTTGTCAGGCAGATCTGAGTGATGCTAAGGCTTACTATTCTAGGCATAAAGTTTGTGGTATGCACTCTAAGTCTCCTACTGTTGTTGTTGCTGGTCTTGAACAGAGGTTTTGCCAACAGTGTAGCAGGTCAGCTTAATTTTCCATATTTGCTATAATACTAACAACTGTTTTTAGAGAAGTATTTATGAACTAGTTATATATATATATATATATATATAGCTGTGTCAATAGGCAGATACAACATATGCACAGCAGGTGGGGATAATTAACTCACTTTTCAAAGTAAGTTCATGCTATAAAACACACCTAAAGTATCCTAGTTTTTCTAGTTTCATACCTGAACCAGCAAGTTTGCCAGTTTTCTATCTGAACTATCACCAATTATCTATCAAAACACACCTTAACTATGAGTTTTTCCCTTTTCCTACCTGAAATATCACCATTGTTAGGTATGAAAAGGGAACAATGGATAGTTGGGGTGTGGTTTTACAAAGTAGTTGGTAATAGTTCGCGGAGTAATATCCACATCTTATAGTTCAGATATGAAACTCGAATAATCCAGTCACTTTATGTAGTATAAAGGGTTGGCAATTTTGTTTTTTTAATGTTTTGACTTGTGGAATAGTGGTTCTTGTACTTGTAGTTGTTTATATACTGGTTTGGTGGAGAGAGTTGACGGTTGTGGGTTTGTGAAATGATTGTTCTGATTTAGTAGTTATAATTAGTTGGCCAGGCTAGTTAAAGTAGAGGTGGTTTTTGGCTAATTCTGGTGTCTTTCCTTATCCCCTAAATACAACAACATTTTGGAAGTTATTAATTTGAGATACTGTGCTTAAATATGACAATGGATTTTGTGAATGTTGTGTTAACAGCTTCTTGCGTATAGTATTGTCCGAGTATCATTTTAGGCTTTCTTGGCGCTTTTCTGCTTCATCTAGATGACTTTGCAGAAGCAATATGTGTTTGTTTTCTTACATTCAAGTGAAAGGAAGAGGAAACAAATAAGAGGAGATAGTTCGAGAACTTAAGGAATCATGTATCTCCTGTCATTTGGTGCATATCAACAAATTAATTGCATTTGTCAACTTCAAAAGGTTTTACTCTCTCCGTTACAATTTGTTTGTATGGTTTGGACTTGATATGGTGTTTAAGAAAGTAAAGAAGACTTTGGAATTTTGTGGTCTTAAACTAAAGTTATGTAGAATGTAGCCGAAGTCCTTTAATTTTGTGGTATTAAACATGTCATGAAGGAAGTTAGAATAAAAGGTTTGCCAAATTAGGAAAGAGATATTCTTTTCAAACGGACTAAAAAGGAAAGTAAGACAAACAAATTGAAACAGGAGGAGTAAGTATGTGAGCATTCTGTTTGAGTTGGAAAAGAAGGGTGATGTCCCTCTTCTCTAGACATGTTAGGTATACTGAAGTGGCAGACAATCTGCAAAGGAAAGTATTATCTTTCTTTGCAACCGACCTTTATCTGTCCTCCTCTTTTTCCTGCTTTTAGTTTTCGGGAAGGATGGGGATGCTTTTATCTGGCATGAGGACTGAAACTTCCCTTCCTTTCTAGTGGAGGGAAGTAAGTGAAAAATTCCTCATCCTCTTTAAGCTTTTGCCTTCACTGAATCTAAAGGCATACTGTTTCCTCAATTTCTGATTTTTATATGACTTTGCTTATCTTCTTGGCTTCAACTTCATTGTTAGCAAAATTATACATCAAAGAAGGAAAACTGTGATTCAGGGATCATTATAGAATGGATACCTCCTGAAGGCATGTTTCATTCGTTTGAATCTTTTGTCCTTCTTTTTAGGTATTAATCTTTCTTATTCCCCATGGACTTCGTCAACTTCCATCACTATAGTGTTTTGACTCAGCCCTTAATCATCTCAAGTTTATAAAACGTTTCAAGTCATATCCAAGACGTGCTCGGGCATTTCAGGGTCTTACTACTATCTATACAGAAACGTTGATAATTGTTGTCACAAGATCTGTATTTATCCTATTGAGTTGTTTTTTGCTAGAAAATAAAGGGCAGCATATTGTAGGAAGCAGATTCACTGCTATATTAGTTTCTGTTATGTCATGCCTCACTAGCTTTTTAGATAAGAATATTGAGTACTATTCTAGAGTTATGTTTTTCTCCTTGGTGACTTAAAACAGCTTGCTAATGTTGAAATCCTTATTCTGGTCTTTATGGTTGTTAAGCACATTATATCCACTATACTAAGGAAATAGAAATTATTAAATCCGTGGTTTTGATTAGGTTAACTTTATTCACATGCTAAAGATTTCTTAAACAAAGTATTGAGCTAAACACTAGAATAAAATGCATTGAGCAACAAAAAGATTAGAACCACCAAGAATGGCACCAAATTAATATGTTATATGTTATCTGTCAAAAAAATTAGTATGTTTCTGTGTCTATCCATGCAATTTGACCTCTTTGCCATAACAGAAGTACTAAAGTCCATCTGTGGTGTATTGATGGTGTGAGAATTATATGGTTAGCTGAAATTTGCATATATGATGGTTAGATATAACTATGGTGTTTTATAACTGTCAAGGTACTAATTTGCCATTGGCAATGGTCTCAAACCAAAATTTTGGTCCCTACTATAGGCATTAGGCCTATCTCACAATGCTTATTAGGTGAAATTTAGTAAGAAGTGATATTAGTCATGAAGTTTCCGGGCTATGCACCTTTTTGATGTAAAACGTTTAACAGTTCATAAATCCCATCAACCCATATACGGTCAGTATTTTGCTCTTGATAGCACATAAGGAATCTAATATCTGAATTTTGGGTAATTCTGAGTAGGTATGCGCTATGCACAGTCATTAGTGTTACTCCGATAATAACTCAATACTTGTGTGTTTCTGTCAGTCTCATACATATATGTGTGTATACGTTTTTGTTTTCCTTCATACTCGAAGACGCCATGTATGTTATATGCTTGTTCTTACCTGAAAAAACAATTTATGTGTGTTTGTTTAAACTTAATACAAATGTACTTGCTCTAGCAAGCATTACTAGTTAATCTGATATTGTTTATTACAAAAGATTGACTGAGAGGATTATAAACAAATGCATCTTTGTATATTCTGAGACAATTTTGTGGGAGCCAAAGAGCTTGTCTTGTGGAAACCTCATAATCTGTCGTCATGCCTATGTGAAAAAGCCGACTTTGAAGTAGACTTTCTACTGTGACAGCAGAAAAACTTGTTTTTGTCAAGTGCCATGTTCCACAATTTTAGGATATCGTGGTTTTAGATGATACCTATCTGAATGAGTTTTGGGGGGTGAATTTAGTTGTGCCAGATATTTACACCAAACCATTGAATGCAAGACACATGTCTTTCATACAGACATTTATTGCTTAACCATGGTTAAAGTAACGTGTATTCTCAGTTTAATTTATAACTGCTAAGGCCTAAGGTTGAATTGCTTAGTTTGATGTAAACACCGGGGGGGGCGGGTAGGTATTACCATGAAGGGGATGTTTGTTTCAGTAAGCTTTTTTACTTTTTAGAATGAGATTTTAATACTTGTCATGAGAGATTTGAAATCAAGAAATAGTCTTATCTGAGGTCAGCAAGCTCATCTTCTCAGATAACTTGTGGCTTTTCGATAGCTTCCTTTGTTCATGAATCATGATAATAGTTGCTCGGTACTTGGTTCCAGGTTCCATCAATTAACTGAATTCGACCAGGGGAAAAGGAGTTGCCGCAGGAGACTGGCATGCCATAATGAGCGTCGTAGGAAGCCTCCATCTGGATCTCTTTTCTCTACACACTATGGGAATCTTTCTTCATCAATATTTGGTTTGATATCATTCCTCTCCCTTTCTCTTTGTTCGCGTTAATACTTGAAAATTGAAGCTCTTTTCTTAGAAAGAAAGAACTTAAGGCTGACTTTCATTATTCTGGTTTAAACTTGTAGAAAATAATAGCAGTAGATCCGGAAGCTTTCTGGTAGACTTCAGGTCACACCAAAATGTCAATGAGAGTTCATGGCCAAATACTCGAGCATCTGAACAAGGATGGGATCATCAATCATCAGGGAAGTTCCTTCAACGTCCTTGGCTGAATAACTCTGAAAATGCTGCCAGTGAGCTTGTTTTGCAAAGTTCAGCTACCAGGACCAGTTATCCTGGTGTTCCTTCAGGAGACTATTTTCCTGGAGTCTCAGATTCAAGTGGTGCTCTCTCTCTTCTGTCAAATCGGTCCTGGGGATCAAGGAATCGACCCCCAAGTCTTGGGGTCAACAGCCAAGTTCACATTGATGGGGTACACACCATTCAACCTTCAGGTTCTCATGGTGCACCTACCAATCACTTCTCAAGCCCTTCATTGAGTTTTAAAGGAAATGAAGCTAGCAGCAGTTCACATGAGATGCCTCCTGATCTCGGTTTGGGTCAAATGTTGCAAGCTTCTGATAATCCATACTGTGGCGAGCTTGGGATGGCTCAGCATGGTGATGGACGACAATACATGGAACTGGACCAGTCCAAGGGTTATCATCCTTCTGTTCAGAATGTGCACTGGACTCTTTGATTGTCCTCTCCTTCGTTTATGAACACGATTGTAAGACTATTTTGTTCATTATCTAGTTTGATATCTTAAAAGGCCGTCTGTTGACAAATGACCTTTACTATTATGCCAACTTCTGTGCATTTCTGTTGGGCTAGACCCCAGATGACTATCGTTTTCTTCTTGAACTTTTCGATGACTTGCTTCGATTTTTTCCTCTTGCTAAATGATATTCAAGGGGTTAAATGAAGTTTGAACATTTATCACTAAATATGCTTCATTATGATGATTTTTCATTTCTGCACTTATAGCTGGTTGTTGCTAGCTTTTGGTTTAGTCATCCGGTATGTGAGCACATTGGCTTGACTAATCCGAATTTGTACTGTATAGGACCCACTATAGGGGGAAACGCTCTCCATTT
Organism: Solanum chiquidenum; assembly: GCA_029582725.1. Lineage (NCBI taxonomy): Eukaryota > Viridiplantae > Streptophyta > Magnoliopsida > Solanales > Solanaceae > Solanum > Solanum chiquidenum. The sequence goes on from JAJOOS010010676.1 coordinate 5,997, forward strand.
CCTAAGACTTGAAATCCGATACTTTTGATTAAGGGTGGAGGACTTCCGTCCATCCCATCACACTTCAGGGGAAGGGTAGCTGTTATTGAATCTTGAAAATAAGCCAATAAAAATATCCCAAGGTGGGAAGAATATCGACGTAGAGAAATTTATAAAGTGGCCTAAAAAGGGAATATGGTGCAAATAATTCAACGGGTAAAATTCACACATACCTGCTTTCATTTCACAATTAAGCTAGCATTTGACCATGAAATTTGATCATACCAGCTTTTACAAAACTTCAATTTCAAATAAAATGTATGTTTAAACACAACTTCAAATTTATCATAAGCTAAAACTTCATGACTTTGACTATCTCAAAGACAAGACTAAAAAGCGACAAGTGGTGAGTGGACGCTATTTCTACTAATCCAAAATGGGTTAGATTTGCAAAATAACAATGGGCCTATAAAGCCCATTAGAAAAAGTTTTACGTGCATTGTTTATTGGGCCGAAATCTCAATTGGATCAATATTATTACCCATATTGCACAAGCCATCTTCTTCGCTTCCTTCTCTCTTCACAAAAATCGCGAAACAGATCAGTGCCATTTCCAGCTTGGTGAGTTCTCTGAGCTTAACTCCCTCTATCTATACAAATCATATGGTTGATTTTGTTGTAATTAAGTGCGTATGAATTATTTGTATTTAATTCTATACTCTTTTTTCCCCGAGAAATTTAGTAATGTAATCCGATTTTAGGGTTCATAGAAATGGTAGAGTTTGGTCAGTTGAATGAAATATGAGTTTTTTTTATATGGATTGTGGACAAGTCTGTGAGATGGATCGCTGTTTTTAGTTCATTTTAATTGGCAATTGTTTATTCCTTACGCTTTTGGACTTGTTAAGATTAAGGCTGATTTGTTGTTATATTAGGTCCATTGCTTGCTAATATCCCTTTTGTTATTTTTTTTCCTTGCATCTTCTTAATGCCTTCTAATGAATTCTCCTTACTTCATCAAAAATATCCCTTTTGTTATGATCACAAAAAACTTGTATATTGGTGTAGGTGTAATTTACAAGTGTGAACTTCAGGAGGGTACCACTAATTTTCCTTGAAAGACAAATTAATTAGTACAACAACATACCCATTGTAATTCCACGTGTGGGGTCTGGGGATTGTTGAGCGTATGCAACCCCTACCATGGGAGGTAGAGAGATTATTTTCAATAGAACCCCGGCTCAAGGAAAAGCAATGCAAAGCAGGTCGAAAAAGATATGACGAAGTGGAGAAGCTATGACAAAAGAGTATAGAGAGCATGACAAAGCAGTCTAAAAAAAGGAGTAGAGATAAATTATTTAGTATTGGAATAAAATGGGCCCGACTAGAGCAAATGCATACAGTGGGACCCCAATTAGAGCGAAGCGAATACACTGAGTTTTAGAGAACCTCAAGCTATAGGGATAAGTACCCTAATTTTCCGTAAAAGACTGTATTTAGTATTGGAATAAAGTGAACCCTATTGGAGAGAAATGAATACAAAGGATTTGTATGGACTATTCCAACTAGTTTGGGATTAATGTTGCATCTAACGATGTGCTCCATTTGAAAGGAACTAGAGTGTTTTCTATTTTTCGATGTGGTGATTTAGATTAGATACAACCCTTATTTGTCTTTATAGATTCCTATGTAACAGATAGGGTATCCCTTAGTTGAGATGATGTATTTAAAAGAAAAAATATGTTAATTCATTTTCTCTGTTTCGATAAATGTTTTTAAAATGGAATTTGAGGTAACCAGATGCGATAAATGATAATTCTCTGTCATGTCTGAAATGTGTTACGATTTGAGGAACAGAGAGGCACTGCCTTTGCTTGAGCATGTACTTAAAGGTTGTCTTCATATTCTTTTGCTTATCTCTAACCTTCATACATTTCTATGTACATCACACATGGTTAGTGACATATTTCTTAACTTGGTGACCAATTGATAGCGTGTGTCTTGGAAAAATCAAATGTTCAACTGAGTTTCAAGCACAAGGTGTAATGATATGAGGGAAGGTCAATTGTCTAGCCTTACTTAGACTTCTGATGATTTTCTGAATGTGAAGCTCACATATTTTTTCACGAACTTTTTCTGCTTCTTCCTCACATTTTTGTTGAACCTACTTGATTTGGTTAGAGACTATTAAAAGAATGTTTGAATAGTGTATTACATCCAAGTCCTTTTTTTTTTTTGAGAATGATTAATATTTAAAATGAATGCAAACGCTTATTGCAAAGATATCTGTAAATCGCATGAAAAAAGCTGTAAGATTAGTTCCATATACTATTAATGTATGTTGCTCGGACTCTCCAAAATATAGTGGCGGGTACTGGATCCTCCAAATATGCACTTCTTTTGGAGGATCCAACATGCACCAAGGCAATATTGTTAAAGAGTCTGAACAACAAAGCTGTTTAGTAGTTCTGTTTTGCATCTTCTTGAATTGTTCATAAGCAGAACTTTGTAATTCAAGTAGCGGATAAGAAAAATTGAGGCAGTATTAGAAGGCAGAATCAGTAGTTATAGACCTACATGCAGACACAATCTTATGAATTCTTTTATGTATGGGATTGGTTAAGCATATAGGGTCATTGCCGAACTAAATTTATGTGATCAGTGTTCTCTCATCAGTTACTTCTTATGGACTAAGATGTTCTCTTGCTTCAAATATTTATGTTTGCGACACACTATTTCTCACTGTCTCTCGCCCTTGGTATCTGGTTATTAGTTCAAGCATATCTTGTTTTCACATTTTTTGCTGGTGTTTTGGTAAGCATAGAGTAAAATCATGGATGAGGCTGCAGAGCTAAGGTATTATGAAGAGGAGGATACACCAGGGATGAAAACACTGAAAGGTGCAACCTCAGGTCTAGTTGCTGGTACTCTTTGGGGTGCCATTATTGCCACTTGGCATGATGTACCCCGTGTTGAGAGAAATGTTGCTCTTCCTGGTTTGATCCGGACATTGAAAATGATGGGAAACCACGGGCTTACCTTTGCTGCTATTGGTGGAGTCTATATAGGGGTAGAACAGCTGGTGCAGAACTATAGGGTTAAAAGAGATTTTATTAATGGAGCAGTGGGTGGATTCGTCGCTGGGGCTTCTGTGCTGGGTTACAAAGGTAATCCCCTCCTCTCCACCCAACAACATCCTTTCAACATAGAAAGTGTTTGTGGACTGATTTCTTATAACAAAAAAAGGTTTGTTCTTAGTTCACATCCAGCGTAGTGCCTATTTATACTACTGGCATTCAATTGGCATTGCGACGGGTGCATCTATTTAATTCTTATCATCCCCCCGCCCCCCTGGTATTCTTGGTTTGTAGTGAAGGTTTTGGTTAATTTTAATTCCTTTTATCATCTCTATTTTAGATGCCTATTAAGAATTTTAGCTTCACAAACAATAAATAAATCATTTTTCCCCATTAATCTGATTTACATAGGATTTGTATGTGCTGTATAGACAAAGATTTTCTTAAACATGACCACAATCATTTTGCATGGCATTTCATTTAGTTCCTGAAAGAAACAGGGGTGAGTCTTTTTTAGGACCTGTCACAGAATAGTTATGCCGCTCTTGCTACGGAGAGCAGTAACCCCTTGACTCAGCCACTGCTACTGGCATTTGAGAACAGATAAATAGATATCCCTGCGCAGAATGAACTTTTCATGAAAAAGTTTAGAATTTAGTGAGTGTACAATCTCATAAGTTGCAAAAGGCAATTATGTAGATTAAGTACATCATTCATTGACGGTGTTCTATACCCTTGCCTCCGGTAACAGACCAACCCAAATGTTACTGTGGTACCAAGCTGATTTGACTGTTACCCTTGTAGGAAGGAGTATTCCAACTGCTCTCTCTGCTGGAGCTGCACTTGCAGTCACTTCTGGTATAATTGATGGACTAGGCGCGACCACGAGAACCGACAATGGCAAGGAGTACTATCCTTACACTACGAAGAAAAGAGTTGTTACTGAATGATTGGTAGTTGGACAGAATTAGTGTTATTCGGTGAAAGCTCACTACGAATGATGTGACTGCACCTTCTTGTTTTATTCTGTTCTCTTTTTGCTGTAACCTGAAAGGATGATGCAAATAAGCATGCTATGTACTCTATTTCTAGCATCTCATGTGATTTTTGATTGAGTATGAATACCTGACCATATAGATTCATGGGTCATGTGTTGTTCGATATTACAACGCTCTTTGGTTTCTCTATTTTTGATTAAGAAATGTGATGATTTACTAGACAATTGTGGTTTGCAAAATGAAGTCTGACCTTAACCTTGTTGAAGCACAATGTACGTTTTGTTTTGCTGTATTGGGAAAATTAGATTTGCCTGCAAGTGAACCTTTGGTAGCTGAAAAATTTAATGTGGACTGTTATCTCGTAGAAGAGATTGCTGACATCTACTCGTACTTCCTCATTCGACATTGTTGTTTACTCTGATCAATCTACTTGTCGCACCGTGCAACGCCATTTTTGAGTATTTATCGTAGTGACAATGGATTAAACTATTTCTTTTGTTTATTTTTGTTTCATTTTTTTCTTGGTAATGTTCTTGCTTTCACTGGCTCATCAGCTCCATAGTTCCTCTCCACCTTAAAAGGACAAGCCACCAAATAATGCTAAATTGATACTCCATCCTATTGTCTAAGGTATCCCATAATTACAATAATCGTGAAAGTTCTTTCATTATATTACTCTTTATTTTGTTAAAATGAGTAATAATTGTTGAGAGGTTTCTTGAAAAATAAGGTGAATCTTTTTTGGAGAAAGGTGAGGATTTCAAAAAGTAATTATTACTCTTCTTATCTTTTAACTCGATGCTTATTTTGAATCAAATATGTAAGAAACGACAACTAAAATGAATCAGAGATAATAAGATAAACGTGACACTAGGCTATGTGTTAGACATTATCGACATCATAATCATAAATGTCTCGAGTTTAACGCTATTGAAATTATACGTTTTACATTTCTCGTGACATAAAATTTTAAAAAAACACAAGAAGAATGAAAGAAAAAAGTTTATATTTATTTATTCGATAAATTATTCAAATAAGAAAGAAGAAAAGACAACACAATAATTAGCTTGAACTAAATAGAAAACTTATATAAATTTTGTGATACATATACTATTTCTTTAGAATCTATAATATCTTCGATAATAATGAACTAGGAAAATAATAATTAATCCAATTACTAAAGTTACCTTCTTGTAAAACATTAAAATTTCTTCGTATTCAATATTATATACGATGACTACAAAAATATATATCATAGATATACACATTGTTACTTTAATTTTTAATTATTAAGACTAAATTATTTTCTTATATAGGATTGGCACGTGTGAAGTTCAGACATACTCATCGCACACGCGACCCGGTTCCTCTGGTCAAGCAAACACAAGACCAGTAGTACCCAAATAAAGAGAATTCAATGAAAAATTGAAAAAATAATACCCTGTGTATCATTTTACGTGATACTTTTTTTTTTTTTTAGTTCGTTTCAAAAAGAATATCTTATCATAATTTGAAACTATTTAATTTTAATGAAATGATTTTTAATCTTAGACAATTTTTTCTTACACACCATTCTAAATCAAATGTGACACATAAAATGGGACGGATGCAATAATATTTTTAAAAAAAATTTAGAGAGACAAACACAAATATTCACACACACAAAGTGAGAAAATCTCAGCAGATTCACCCCACCCCTAGCCCCCCACCCTACCCTACCCCACCCCATTGGAATCAGACAAAGAACACAGAGCTCTCTTATACCCTCTTCACTGTTTTCTTCTTTCTTTCTTGTGTTGTGTACTTTGTTGCCTTTTTCACTTTTGAATTTGGCTCACTACACCATTTCTACTACACTTTGGTTCAAGAAAGAGCAAAACCCCAAACCCCTTTTGCCTTTTTTTTTCCTCCTTAAACTCCATTCTTGATAACCTTATCAGTAAAAATCCAATCTTTCCTCTTCAGATTCTATGAAACCTCAAGGTACATTCACTTTTTCTTTATGGGTTTTTGTTTTTGATGTAATTTTATAGAAAAAAA
>JAJOOS010010677.1:0-12313 GCA_029582725.1 Solanum chiquidenum
TAAAATATTCTTGTTTCTTAAAAAATATGTGGCTATAAAAGTATTTTTTTCAAGAATAAAATAATTTTTAAAAAGCTTATTGATTTAGTGACTCACTCAACGAGAGGAAATTGCTCGAATGGTAAGCATCCCTCACTTTCAATCCAAAGATTGTGAGTTCGAGTCACCAAGGGAGCAAAAGAATAGGAGCTCCAAAGGAGGGTAAACAAAAAAAAAGAATTAGTGACTCACTTCCGGTGGATTACACATACACATGTATCCTTAATTCAATCCGGTATAAGTTTTTGTCAATTTTTTAATCCCATTAGTTTTAATTTGTTTTCTTTGTAAGCTAGTTAAAATATATTATCTAAATTGGAAAGCTATAATACATGGCCAATTCCGTAAATTTGTTAGGATATTCTATTTAGACACACTCGAAACACTTCAATTCCTAATTAAATATTTTAATTAAATTCTTTAGTTTTTTTTTTTTTTGCATATATTCCGTTTATGTATTAGATAGTTAAGTTAACCATCTAAAATATGTCATTTCCTTTAATTATACACATTCATTTCAATAAGTCATAAAATCTCGCACGTTCTTAACTTAATATATATATATATATATATATATATATATATATAATTAAAGAATATGGTATACATTATGTAGTTAACCTAATAATTAACAAAAATACACACAAGCGTTTTTTTGTTCTTCTAAATTTGAGCTAAAACTATATAAATGAAACACTTTATTAGGAGTTGAGATAATTGCTATATATTAAACCTTAATTTCCCTTTATAACTTTAAGAAACTTTTTAATTGCCACACCAATGATATATAGAGTTCAATGATGTACAATTATAGAAAACATATACTGGATATTTATTAATTTAATATAAGTTAAAAAAGAAATTGGGAAGAAAAATACTTTATTGGAAAACATGGGAAGATCATATTCAAAGGGCGGTGCTCATGTGGGGTTGTATTATGAAATTGTGACATTTCATAACTAAATTTGTGATAATAATTTAGGAGGACATGGCCTTTGGCATATAATTATTAATTAAATAAGTAAACTACAATAATGTGTGCCTTACCTAAACAATATGTTTATTCATTTTTGTAATGGTGTTAGGGCACAAGTAGAAGAATAATAATATTTGAGCCATGGAATATTTTCTCTAAGAATTTGGGATTTGTTCAATTAAGTAGGCTTTTGTACCAAATGCATTTGGGAATGTCCAAACTACTTTATGAAATAATATTAGGTCTATGGAATAAAAACATTAGTACTTGACTACATGCTTGAATGTGAAAAATGTATTTTGATTTTATATTTTTAGTTTATTTAGCCAAGTTTCTAGAAAGTTAATAGTTCTTAATATTTCGAGGTGTTCAGCCAAACTTTTAGGGGAATATAAAACTATTATAAGTGTTTTGAGTAGTATACCAAACTATTTTTGAGAAAATAGAATGATTTTTTTAGAAGGTTATTTGAAACTTGACTAAACTCAATTTTTCGCTCTAATAGGTAAAAACATTTTTCAAATTGATTTGCCTAATATAAATGATTATGTTAGGAAAGTGTTTTTTTAGAAATACTTTTAACCTAAAATTTTATAAGCTTGACCAAGTCACCAAACAACCATTTATGATTTCATGTTTCTTTGCATTTTATTTATTCAACTCGTCCATAGATTTTTCTTCCAAGAGGTTGTAATTAAATTAGTCTTCAAAATTAAAGAATCTCACGTTGAAATTCATTTTTTTAGAAAAAAGAATCTCAAGTTATTTTAGTCTATTGCATGTGTTACCATACTTTTTCTTTCTTTTTGCAAAGAGTGGAAGGATCCAAAAAGAACCTAATTAAAGTATTTCCATATTTTAGTTTCCTACCTATTTGAACTATTATCAAATATTTATCGACACATATATTAACTATCAGTTATTTATTTGTTCATACTAAAAATTGATTGTTAATATATGTTTCATTACACATTTAATATTTCATATATAAAACTTAAAAACTTGAAATATTTTTAATGTGTCTTTTATCGTAAACTTTTTTGCGAAACTTAGTGGATTCTTTTTTTTCAAATTGTATTATTCCAAAAGGTGTGGATGCACTACTTTTCCTATACTTTTTTCTTGAAAATTCGAATAAGTAAAGTCATTGCACATTATGTTGTTATGACATGCATATATAGTATTAATTATTTATATGGAATATAATTCATGCAATCCAAAAGATACGTCCACCATTCCCACTACAACTAATTGCTTAGAGGAGACGGCATTTATGAAAAAGCCCTTTGAGTTTTGATTGGCCACTATTCCACATTCAATCACTTCAAAATTCCCACATGATATATACTTTAATTTTTATTTGTTCGTTGTGTTTGAGTCAATTTATGTGTAAAATAATCATATATTTAATGTAATTTTACAAGTAAAGTTTAAGGTTGAGAATCTGGTACTGTGCATGTATAGATCTTACGTATTTCTAAGTTGTAAAGGTTGAGAGGTTGTTTCTGATAGACCATCTCAATAGTAGTGAAGAAGTCATATTAAAAATAATGGAGAAAATAAGAGTAACAATAATAAATTAAAATAATATGATAATCGAAGCAAAAGAAATAATAACTTACACATACTTCGATTAATTTTATATGGTACCTGCTAACTCAATGCACCAAACCTTAAACATACAAGAAGTAGTAGATTTTTCCTTCGTTGAAATTCCAATGTGAAATCTCATATTTCTTAATCCTTTTCATTAATTACTAGGTTACATCCATAAATGAAATCCATATGCATGATAATTTTCCTAACATTTCGTCAACTACGTACTCCCTCCATTTTGTTCATTTTTTTTTCTTTTAAAAATCATACTTGGCAATAAATTTAAGATTTTAAGCTAGTGAATGTGAAACACCATTATTGATAGTAATTTTTAAGCAAATTAATTTGAACCATTTATGATTCATATTTCCTTTTGAGTTTAATCATTAAGAAATATGGAATTTGACTAATTTAAATTCACATCAACTAAAGCATTTAAAGTAATGAAACGCCTAATTAAAAGTAGAGAGATGCTCCCATCTTTTAAAATGTCTTTTTGTTATACTACCTAATTGAAAAAAGGACCACAAAGAGCAATAATTTAATTTACTAAATAAAAGTTTTGCAATCGACAAATTGCAAAAGAGATTCTTCTAAAGTCACACATGAAAGATTGCTATCTAAAACCAAAAGCACAAAACTTTAGTTTTTTCTTTGAATTATTTATTCTTATATACTAACCATCTAATTTCAAAACTCGAACACATCCCATCCTTATTCCATAAACCTCTTTTACCTTTCACGATAATGCAAATAATATTTGTATAGATTATACATATAACTATTTTGAAACAATGCAAACAACCAAGTCAATGAAAATTATAGGGCCAAATTGGAGTGAGCTATAGGGTGGTCTTGAGAGTTGACCAAGTCAGGTCAACAATTGAAGCTAATTAATTAACCTTGAAGAGGCAAATTATTGACATTTTGCAACTTCCTAGCTAGTTGCGCACACAATATGCTTCATTGAAATTTTATAATTATATTGATTTTTAATATTAACTTACCTTTGGATCTTTAGTATTTAGCAAATCAGAAATAATAAAAAATGAAAAAAAAAATATAAGAATTATCTGAGTTCACAAAATTCACTGTGTGTCCTTAAGAAATTTAATCCCCTCAAGTATCCGAGGTTGTAGATTAATTCCTCCCAAGATAAAACGGATTAATCATTAAAGAAGTAGCGGTACCTCAAACTTCAATAATTTCAATGAACTCAAAATGACATCAATGAATCACACACAGAGACACTATCGATCGATTTTGTTTTGTAATAAATGTATGCATGAGAAGGGAATAATTCGATGCAGAAAGATGAGAGAAAACCTCTCTATTTATAACCAACAAAGGGTAAATGTCACAACTCTTTGGAAAAAAGATAACCTTTCAGAAAGGCCACAACCCTTTAGAAAATGCCCAACCTTTCAAACGAACAATCACATCCCTTTAGAAAAGCCACAACATTTCATAAATGTCACAACCCTTCGACAAAGTCACAACATTTCAGGAGAGTCATAACCTTCATTTCTTGTTCACACCTTTAAAACCCAACAATTAGAACCTTCATATCCTCCTTTGGAATTGGGAGAATATATATAATACTTTCTTAGTTTCATTTTAACTGTCGTTTTACTCTCTCTTTTTAATGCTTATATTAAAAAATATGATTTTTACTAAGTTGTTTTTATTTAATGGAAGTAGATAGATTTTCTCTCTCAAGTATTATGCATACTTCTTTAGTGTTAAAAATATAAATGAAAACAATTATTAATTTTAGTATTAAACTCTTAAAATGATAATTGTTTGTGGACTAAAACGATGGATTAAAATGGGATAAATGGAGTATCACATGGTTTAACATGCTTTGGGAGAAAAACTAGAATGTAGTGATGTGTATGCGTATGTTTCTTTCCTAATTAGACATTTTAAATTTAAATTTTGAATATAAAATGATCTTGATAAAAAATGTATTTTTCAAATGAATTCTACATAACGTGAATCTAAAAATTGCGTTTCAATATTGCGGAAAGAAAAACACTTTATGCATATGGTACATAGGAATTCGATGTGAAATACTTTTTTTGATTCTTCTTAGCGTATCAATGAGTACCTCATGAATAAAGTTGTATATTCCAAATGCCAAAATCTTTTATATACCCTCTCTTCCATCTTAAGTGATGGAGTACCTTTTTTTAACTGATATGAGTTGTGGTGCGGTGCTGAGACTGCTTCACTTTTAATCAAAGGTCTCGAGTTCGAGTCCTGGATATGAAGAAAAATTTATTGGGAGCGTCACCTCCGAATAGACCCTACGAAGCACGATCCGAATTTAATTTGGGCTCCGAAGATGAAAACCAAAAAAGTGATACTTTTTCTTTGTCTCATTGGAAAGAGGAAGAAGAAGAAGATCAATTTATTATTTTAAAGCTATTTAACTTATTTATTAGTAGCTTGTTTGGATGGTTGTTACTTTTGATATTATATTGTGTTATATTTAAATACAACATATGCATTTTAACTATTCTTTAGTAATTAATTTAGAGAGTAGATTATTAAAAAAATATTTATTTATATAGCAATTTTTGAAGCTTCAGCTTACAAAATTTTAAAAAAGAATTTAAGTAAAATACTTCTCAAACACAATTTCCAAGTTACAAAATCACAATGTCAAAAATTCATTTTCTTTCACGTTTCAATTACAAAATCTATGATCAAACGAGATATGATCGAGCACATGCACACCAGTTAGGGGTAAATTGATATCCTAGTGATCTTTTCGTAAAATTAAATATTTTATATTTATATTTAATATTTATACTATAAAAAATTAAATGAAGCACTTAATTAAATATTGAGTTACTTATCTAAAAAATTAGAAATCAATTCCATATGCATATATTTTTTTTAAATAATTATATTTATATTTTAAAAATTCTAAATTCATCTCCGACCTCGATGACTGTCACAATGAGCAGAGCAGAGTAGTCTTCACTCTTCAGAGGCCACACTTACATATGCTCAGCTCACATGCATTGCCAGACCATCTGAGCTCAACAAATATATTGGTATTTCCTTTTTCATTTATTATAATATTAAATTAATTTAATCATCTTAACAACATCTCAAATTAGGTATCATAACAATCACGATTATAAATAAATTCATGAATTATAATTATAGCAGTGTGATACGCTATGCTCTCTCCCGATTCTTATTTTACTCAGCCTCAACACTAGGTCATCATCACTATCATACCCTCTCTAACTCTTTCGAATTTTTTTATCCACTTTATTTAAAAAATAATAATTAATATGAATATATTTTATTATATATTTATATTAATTGATTTATAATATGAGAAATAATTTAACGAGCATGTAATTCATATATGAATAACATAGGCTAAAAGTGACAATTAGAAATGAACATCAATAAATTTTACCATTTAAAATTGAGGCATTAATAAGTGTAGCTTAGGAGCAATTAATTTATGCACAAATAATTGTTTCTCTTGATGTTTATCTCTAATAAGTGTAGCCTAGGGATTAGCACTAATAAGTGTAGATTAGGACCAAACTAATTGTTTCTCTTGATGTTTATCAGCTTGTATAAACAAGTCAACTCTATTACCACTAGTGTAATACTCCCTCTCTCTGTCCCTAATTACTTGTCCACTTTTGAATTGACACATCTATTAAGAAAATAATTAATGACATAAGGAATTTATCATTTTACCCCTATTAATTATGAAGTGGATGAAAAGTTCTACATTTTTCAAAATAATTAGTCATTTAATTGAGGATATAATAGATAAAAAAAAATTGTCCTTTCTTGATTTGTCAAAATGGACAAGTAATTAGGGACAACTATAAAAGGAAAAGTGGACAAGTAATTAGGGACAGAGGGAATATTTATATTAGTGCTATAAATAATTATGCTTATTAAGAAATTAATAAATTTAATATACTTCATCCGTTCACTTTTACTTGTTATTTATTCTTAAAATAGATTTCATTTTTACTTGTTACTTTTGACATATCGAAAAGACAATATTTTTTTTTCATGCTTTACCCTTAACATTAAATACTTATTTTTCAAAACATAATTTAATAGGGACCGTTTGGTAAAATACATATATCAATAATTATTTTCTTAATGGGTGTGACAAGTCAAATTATGACAAGTAAAAATGAACGGAGGGAGTATAATTTATCAAAACTATTTCTATTTAATAAATGTCTCTTGAAAATTGAACATTGTTGCTAAATATAACATTAATTTTGGAACAATTTTTTTTTATACCGTGACGCTTATTTTTTTGGATGAAAGAAGTGCTATAAATCATAAACAAATTATGATTAACGATTTTTATATTTATCTCTCAAAAAGTAAAAAAAAAACGTTACATAATTTAAAATTAAAATATTATATAAATTGAGATAGAAAAAACAATTTATTATTACATTCATGATAATGGTGCAATTACTTGTCAAACACACCTAATACGTATTATTAAATTTTAAAAATATATACATTAAATTATTCAGATTCTTTGTTCAAATATTATAATGCTAGAAACCGTATATATCTAGAATGTAGGGGTCTTAACGATCCAACTTAAATTGAATTAAGTTGACTATATGAATTTTTATTAATTATGTTAGTTCATTAATAAATAATCAATGATGCTAGGTTACTATAACCCTATATATAATCTAATTTCTAAAAATTGAAAAAAAGGTTTAAAATGCTTTTAAATTATACAAATTGAATATAAATACCCTTTGTTAGTAGTTTGGTCTAAAAAGTTCATGTCATTAATGTTTTGATTCAAAAATATATTTGATATGATTATTATTTTTAAATCAAAAATATCTTTTTTCTGATAAACATATTGTTTCTCTTTTATTTTTAAACACTTTATTTTTCTCAAAGAATCTTTTTCTTGTTAGGAAAAGAGTGTTTAGAAAGAAAAGAAACAATTTGTTTATTAAAAAATATATGATATTTTTACCTAAAAGAGACACTATATTTTTGAGTCAAACTATTATGAATGGAGGGTATTTTTATTTAACTTTCCATAATTTAACAATATTTTGGACCCATTTTCAACTTTTTAAAAATAATTTATGCAATACAGGTGCAGAGGAAGAAAAAGTGATAAAAAAATAATTTACTTTTTAACTAAATTATTAATAAATTCAATGAATACTTATATTGGGATAACAATATTTTGTACGAGCAGCACAATTAATAATCCTTTAAACTAAAGCTATATATATACATATATTGAGTTCGATTAAATTCGGATTATCTACGCTAATGTTTGGTCAATTTGGTACACCAAAAAGAATATTCAAATAGCTATTCACATGGGATGTTATACTACTTTGTAAACAAGCCATGAGAAATCCATTAAATATATGTCCATGAATTTACTTTTATTTAAAAGAGTTACATCACTAGTTAAAATGTAAGATTATACAATCTAAAGTACATATACATTTTCTATGCCTTTGTATTAATAACAATATAGCCTAATTTAATAGGACTACAATATTTCACTACTAAAAAATTTACAATCCTATTGAAACTTCTCAACAAAAAAAAAGTTTTTGTGATTATTTAATTTTCACGTATATTTTGATTGAAGTAAAAAGAGAAAAAATATGAGTGTTTTCACATGAAAAATATTAAAAAGCTTCTTAAAATTATTTCAACTAGAATTTGGTTTCTAACTTTCTATTACGCATTTTTTTAGTGAATTGATTCGGTAAATGTAACGATGCATAAATTTTTACATAATTGGGGTAGAAAAAATTTACATAAACAACTTTTAATATGATTTGTTGAACTGCTTTTGTATCTAGAGTTGGTATATCAGTGAAACTATAATAGGTGATGAACAAGGATTGTGATAGATTGGTAAGTACTTATTCATCTTTAATTAGAGGTCTCAAATTTAAGTTCCTCTGAGTTCGGAATCACCTTTGTTATGGAGGGTTTTACCCTTTAATGTGAAACTTTTCGATGCGAATTTGAATTTAATTGAGCTCCAATATGATATCCCAGGTGAGAAACTAAAATAAAATTTAATTATAATAGGTGATGCCAGTAAGACTTTTCCATCTTTGATAGGTGATGCTCCCAACCTATTAGTGGGTCACAAAAGGAAATGAGAATTTGCAAGCCATGAGTTAATTAATTACTTAATTTAACTTAGTATAATTAAATAAATATAAACATATAAAATTACAAGGGACTTTTCCGTTTAACTAACGGTCACTTTTGTTGGGGGTGGGGGTCATTTTAAAGATAATCTCCCTAAAGTTTCCACGTATACACATACGTCCTATTAATTGATTTTATGATTTTCAAATAAGATATGATGAATTAGTTTATTGAAAAAAAAATAGTGGCCACTGGTGTGTCATAACATTAGGCAATGCACATGTGGGGTTGTGTGAATGAATGTCTAACTAAAATGAATTCAAAATTTAAATTTTATATGAATTCACTCTATGAGTTTTTTTATTACACTCTTTTTTATTTCAATTTGATTGTCTAGTTTTAATTTGATATGAAATTTTAAAAATTAAAATTAAAAATTATAGTCTTAAATTACAAATATGTTGAATGTTTCACAATGTATCTTCTAATCTCATAATATTAAATATGTCACGTGGAAAGTGAAATTTAAAAGTTGCCAAAAAGAAAACAAAATTTTCATTTTTAGAATGAACTAAAAAGGAAAGTAACACAATAAATTGAAATGAAAAACAATTACATTGATGATAAGGAGGACGTGGCTTTAGGTATCTTTAGGTTAAACCCCAATAATAATGTGTAGTTAATTACCTAGACAATATGTTTATATATTCTTAGCTTGCATATAAACACATATTTTTGCATATTGATTTAATATATAGTTAGGGACTTGTCCTACTAGGTAGAGTTGGCTATTACACTAAAAGGTGTTAAAATAAATTAGTACTTTCCAAATAAAATTTGTCTAATATAAAGTTAGTACTTAATACTTTTACTTTTATGAGTTTGAATCGTGAAAACAAATATCAATGTTTGTATTAAAATAGAAAATTTACGTCACACTTTTTGAGTTGCAATTAATTATATCCTAGAATTCAGACCTTGCGTGTGGAATATTTGTTCAATGAATGATTCTTTTTAGGTAAAAGCCCCAACACATGATTGTTTCGACATATACATTACATTCCAATAATATAATTAACAAAATCCAAAGATACATCCCCCCTACCCCACCCCCACCCCCCAAATCCCACTAAATCTAACAAACTATAATTAGCTTCGAAGAAACGGCATGCATGCATGTGGATTAAGAAAAGTATTTTTAGATTTGGATGCTAATTACTCCTTCACGTACACGCCAATTTCAATTAATTACTCCATAATCCCTCATCATAGATGTTTAGTGTTTTTACAATTAAATGCCTCTATATTTTATTTTTTTGTTTTCTAACAATAATATTATATTTTAAAATGTTTGTTGTATTATAAAGGTCCATGAAGATCCACGTCTCTATCAAAATTAAAAAATAAAAATATAATCGACCAATTGCAAATAAATAAATAAATAAATAATTCACCTCTCTCATGAGACAATATATATAGACATATATAAATGACTGCTGCCATACACTCATGATTCGGAAAAAAATGATTTTGATATGGAAAAACTATGTAATTATACTTTATTATTATATATATTATTATTATATATACTTTCAAAATATTATGTATTTTTTTTTCCTATCATATATTGAAGAAACTACACTTAGATACATGTATTTTGCTATCAGATACATAAAAGGGAGAGAGGCGAACGAAATTCGTATGTATCTCAGATACATGCGAATCACACTAGATACACACTAGATACATATATTTTTATGCATCTAGAGTGATTCACATGTATTTGTATGTATCTAGAGTGATTCACATGTATTTGAGATACCAGATACATGGAGAGTGCGAGCGAGATGGGAGAGAGGTGAGGGAAGCAAACAAGATTTACTATGTAGTCTAGATACATGCGAATCCACTTGAATACAATGCATCCAAAACAAATTACACATAATTTTGATCCCAAGTATCCGAGATACATGTATTTGGACGTATTTGAAAGCACCAAAATTTGATAAGATACGTAATATTGCAAACTAGAATGCATCTACATAGTTAGCTCATAAATTAGTGAAATTTGTGTAAATTCCTCTTATGATAATTAGTAATAAACTTCAGCTGAATATGAGTTGATTTATATTATATCTAAGAGGTAAAAATCTATTTATTGACGCTCATGTATTATCAAGTTTTTTTCTCACCCCCCCTAAAGTAGCTTTCTCGAATCGATCCCTCAACTCTTTTTCAGTTGTGCGAAAGCTCGATTCTATCGAAGAGCTAACATCCCTTCTAGGGAATCGAGAAATGAAATGGTAAAAGTTCTACTATGTTTTTTTTCTTTGAAACGATGAAATAAAACAAAATATAAATATGAAGAAGATTCTTGGAGGGAACAAGTGACCAAGTCTTATAGGTTGAGAGTTGACCAAGTTGGGTCAACAATTGAAGCTTTTTGGTATATATATTAATGTTAGAGGTAATTTTATTTCGAAGAGTCAAATCAAGTACAATTTGAAGATGCATTAGAAAAATAATATTGCATATTCCAAGCTAGTTCAACCATATAGTACACACATCCATGGATTCAAATTTATTTTAAGACCTTGTAACGTCCTTTAGGGAGTATTTTTAAATTAAAAAAATTGTTGAACCTAAATTGTTATATTATGTTAATCTATTAAATTTGCAATACTGAGATCATAAGTAATACAATTAATTCAAACTTTGGTTGAGCCTTTGATAGTGTGAATATATTGGAAACTTGACTGCTCTAAATATACAAAACATGTACACTATTTATGTATATTATATGTATGTTAGTTTATTAGGATATGCATATTTATATATATAATTTTAGTATGTATATTTATGTTTAAACAACACTAGATTTATATATTTTCTGACTATTTTATAAATTAGATCACTTAAAGATATTGAATTGTAATTAGTCCATTAATCAATTGTTTGTTACTTCAATTAGTGTGTGTATTAGTTAACAAGTCTTCTTAAGCGTAGAGCAATTAAGTAGCCAATTGGACCTTGGAACTCCTATATTGAAGCAAATTAAGATTTTCTTTGAAAAGAATCTTCTACCAAGTATTTTAGTTGTATAATATAGAAAGAATCATTTTGTAACCTTTCAAAGTATATTAATAAGGGAGAAGTATTAAAAACACCTTTAAATTTGACGCGATAAATTAATTTTTAATAAGGGAGAAGTATTAAAAACACTTTTAAATTTGACGTGGATAATTAATTTCGTCTCTGAACTATTGATAATCTTAAAAACACTCCTCTACTTGACTAACTGAATTGATCTTGCAATTTGAGTGAAATACACCTCAAAATTTTCGTTAAGTTTAGTGTGTTTTCAACACTTCTCTAGGCTTTTTATTAAGAACCCCATGCTCCTAAAAGAGTTTGAGACCACATGCTATACCATGTGACAGATTCATGGTGTATTTAAGTTAAGTTAGTTAAGTAGATGAGTGTTTTTAAGACTGTCAATAGTTCGAGAACGAAACTAATAATTTACGTCAA
>JAJOOS010010678.1:0-12977 GCA_029582725.1 Solanum chiquidenum
TCCACGGGGCGTCGATGGACCTACGGTCCATGGTCCTATCGTACCCCTGACCTGGGAGTTTTCTGAGGTGCCCTCCTACGGTCTGTGGTCCCATCCATAGTCTGTGGTTGGCCACCGTTGGTCAGCATCTGCAGTTTTCCATCCACGGGGCGTCGATGGACCTACGGTCCATGGTCCTATCGTACCCCTGACCTGGGAGTTTTCTGAGGTGCCCTCCTACGGTCTGTGGTCCCATCCATAGTCTGTGGTTGGCCACCGTTGGTCAGCATCTGCAGTTTTCCATCCACGGGGCGTCGATGGACCTACGGTCCATGGTCCTATCGTACCCCTGACCTGGGAGTTTTCTGAGGTGCCCTCCTACGGTCTGTGGTCCCATCCATAGTCTGTGGTTGGCCACCGTTGGTCAGCATCTGCAGTTTTCCATCCACGGGGCGTCGATGGACCTACGGTCCATGGTCCTATCGTACCCCTGACCTGGGAGTTTTCTGAGGTGCCCTCCTACGGTCTGTGGTCCCATCCATAGTCTGTGGTTGGCCACCGTTGGTCAGCATCTGCAGTTTTCCATCCACGGGGCGTCGATGGACCTACGGTCCATGGTCCTATCGTACCCCTGACCTGGGAGTTTTCTGAGGTGCCCTCCTACGGTCTGTGGTCCCATCCATAGTCTGTGGTTGGCCACCGTTGGTCAGCATCTGCAGTTTTCCAAAAGCTGATATTTGCCTCATTTCGAATCCAGGGTGTTACAGAAATCATTATGAAAAGTTGGGGAGTAACCAACAATTAGAAAGAATTGTTAAGGTTAGAGGTATGAACCATAGGAAGTAGTTTATTAAGTGTACAAAAGAGTTATAAGCTTAATAATTGTTGTTGTGATAGTGAAGAATCTTAGGACAATTTTATAAGAGGCAGATCGTAGTTTTTGCCTCACTTAAGTAAGAAGTTCTCCTAATAAGAATCTTTGTATTAATTTTTCCGCACTTTTTGATTTATTACAACATACAAAACTTAAAATACAATTTTCATATAACTTTCAAACAAATTCAAACTTCGAAGAAGTAGGACTTAAATTCAATTTTAAGCTAGCTCAAGTTTTATTCAAATTTTCCCAAATTTATATTCGAACTTTTCATAACATTAAATTTTTTCTTTTTGAGATATCACTCACTCAAATAATGTTCATTTGTAACAAATTAATTTTTAATACTTTAGCTTCGAGCTCCCTCGATAACTGACGATGGAGGTTGCACTCAAGCAAAATAAGGCTGCATGCTCCTATTTACAAGGAGAACGAAAGTAGTAGTAGTAATCTGAGCAGAACAATAAAAACAACATGATTTTAAATATTTCAGCCTAATCAGTTACCATATTGGATTTTCTTTTCTTCTTATTCGATAATTCCAAGTTCTTAAAGTTCATCTCTAGTTTTACTAATATTTTGTGTCGAATGACATAGAAGTTGAAACTTAAAGATGTCATATGCGAACTTTTTCCCATAATCACATCCCTAATTTTTTGTCTCAAATCGTGGGTCTAGAGAAATTCCAATTATGTACATATTTTGTAAAATCTTATTATGTTTGCTACTTAAAAAATATGCATATATTTAAATATGTATTCTTATTTACTTATATGAGATGATATTTAGAAAAACTATATAGTAAAGCAATAAATGCTATGTATTTGTTATATATAACTATAGTTTAATAAAAGAATATTCAGCAACTATAATATTATTTAATAGTTATTTTTTAATTTGAAAGTGTATCTGTAACACCCCGCTATTTGAAAGAACTAGAATTAGAAAAAAAACGTTTTTGGGAACTATGAAAATCTAAAATTTGGCAAAGTTATGTTAAGTACAAGTTTTTGGTCAACTTCAAATGACCATAACTCTCCGTACAGGATGAGTTAGGTGACAAATAAGATATCAAATGAAAGGTCATGGAATTATCTTTCCAACTCCACTAAGCTTGCTAATTTTTGAGCTCGTATGAGGGAGATATTCCCGATTGAAGTTGGGCTATCTAGATAAGGAAAGTTAACCGGATTTTCAAGGGCATTTTGGTCTTTTCCATATCCAATTAAATTATTTCATTTTTGGTAATTAACTAAGGGTCTAAACTGAATTGGTTCAGTTTACGCATTACCAATTTCACGCTAGGGTTTTAAGAAAAAGAACTCAAGAGGAGAAAGGAGAAGAAAAGGTAAAGATTCGTCAAGTTCTTGCGATTTTGGTTGTGGATTTCGCCAACGGTTAATCCCTACGAGGTATGTGAGTTCACATAGCGTTGGATTTGTTCACCCATTCACCAAACATATTTATTTTAGCGAAAATTTATCCTAAAAAGATTGAAAGTTTGATGTTCTTGATGTGTGTTCTTGAATTTGCTTTAGTTCTTAAATTGGGTTGAGATTGATGAGTTTTTGAGATATTTGTGTCGATTATTAGAGTTGTTTGAGTTAGATTATTGTGTACATGTTTTGGATATCTGAATCTAAAGAGAAATTTGGAAAAAAGATCGAATTTAATCGAATTAAGATTAGAAAATGAGTTGAAAAAATTTGTCGGGTTTGCATGGGGGAGGTCTGGTGCGGCGCGCCCTAGATATGCCAGAGGGGCTGGGGAGGCACGCCAGCAGTGCGCCATTTAGCAGTCTCTGAACCTTGGGGCTGGCACCCCGCGCCAGCAGTGCGCCTGACACGTCTGCCACTACCCGTTCTTCGTCGTTTAGCCTGTTTGAGTCCTTCTAAAGTGTACTAACACTTCCTATCGATTCTAACTACTCTAAATGACTTTTAAATATCTAGAATCATCCATAAACATGAATCACAACCTTGAATCCATAACTTCAAATTCAAGGAAAGTTAAAAGTCAAGTCTAGAGAGTTCTTAGAGTCATTTCAAAAGTCTTTTACAAATATTTTTAAACTTGTTTTAAGACTTGAGCGTTGAGTTGAGTAAGAGTAAGAGTGAAGTTCATTTTCCTTAAAAGATTATATTGGAACTAAGTATTCCCTATGAGTAAATGTTTTCACATTTAAACAAGAGAAAAAACACCAATTTTTCAAGAGAGATTTTGAGCTAGTTTTTGAGTAATAATCTAAAACCACAGAGAAAGAGTTATGTTTTTAAACATATGAGTTGAGTATATTTTGGGAGTAGTATTGAGTGTCGATATGGGGACAAGTTCATAATAACTCAAGTCTCCATAAACCATGTAGCCAACGTAGGTAGAAAGGGTCATACTTTTTAAATGATTCCTTAATGCTTTTTAGCATAGACTAGTGGATCCACGTAGTTGAGGCGTTCTATATCCCGGCAAGTTATAGGACAGTTCTGGCAGCGTGGGCGAGACATTATATCATTACATAGCTCATAGTGATGATTGTCGGTTAGAGAATCTCCTAAATAGAGATTTCACTAGTGGGTTCCTTTCACCCATTAGGTCCCTAGTTTTCAGTCAGTTTCTTGATTCCCTTATTATGACTAGACCTAAGGTTTTTTGAATGTTAGGATTATTGGGTTTTTAGCTGTTAGAATGATCCAAATCAAATCTGTATGTTAATATTTAGTTTATTGCATGAATTCAGTATCCTATCTATGTATTTCTTTAATTCTTCAACTACACATGCTAGGTCAGATAATTCAGTTATACATGCCTTAGTTATTAATGCATCAATATCAGTTTAATCGTTGCATACTCAGTTTGCATGTTCAGTCTGAGCTATCCAGTAACTTACAGAAATTCAGTCATAATGTCTTAATCACTTAATCCATTGGGAGTAGCATAATACCGAGTTGGACTAGGGTTCAGCGTACCCAAATAGTCCCAGAACTACTAGCCACGTAGGTTGTAAGTCCCCTCTGTAGGCACCATTTCAGTGATCACGCCAGCATGCCTCTATACCTATGGCTGGGTATATTGGGTCCTCTCGATAGGGCGTATACATCGGACTCCACATTTAGCTCATATGGTTTTATTATCAGTTATTAGTAGCTCCCATAGTTCAGTCAAGTTCTATTGCATTGACAATGTATCAGTATATTTAGTATTTCAGTCTCAGCATGTTATAAATTGGTCATGCATTCAGGTAGCTCAGTATTCAACATCTATATCACGTTCAGATTTTATTTCATTGCCAAATTATGAGGCAAATCGCACAGACACATAAGAACAAGTAGAACCCGGATCAAACAACACATTAGCCATCTAGTAAAAAACAATAATAGTACATGTGATCACTGCATCTGACGCCTCAAACTCGATCTTGCCCGAAAGGCATAAAATTGAGCCATGTCATAACGATGGGCAACCTCCTTGCCTGGTTGCACTGCTCCTCTACCTGCATTACAATTTCCAAGGCCTCCACGGCCTTGCTGATTTCCTCCTCATATACCCAGGTTCTCCACAATTGTAATTCAAGTAAGCATTGTTGTTATTGTAGCAGTCGTATCCTGACCTCTTTTTGATATACAATCAATCCATGAAATCGTAGTATAGCTTCTAACCTCAATTGACATAACTTAATTTCATCATTCGCTAAACAACCCATATATGTTATGACAACAATACTAAATGCATTTTCCAAAGTAATGGTGTTCATTATCTAGCCGTCCCTTACCAAAACTTCTTGAATGTTGTCACATATAACATGAATCTACAAATCTGACCTTAAACCCTTCACAAGCAACGATAGTAGCTAGCGAGCCCCACAAAACTCTTAATTTCAGTCACAGAACTAGGTCGGACCCAATTCCTGACTGCTTCAATCTTTTGGGGATCTACCATTACCCCTTCCCTTGAAACTACATGCCCAAAAGGCAACTGAAGTCAACCAAAATTCACACTTAAAAATTTTGTATACAACTTTTGTTTCCCAAGAACACCCAGAATAATATGAGGATGGTCGGCATGCTCTTCCTCACTTTTCGAATAAACCAAAATGTCATCAATAAATACTATAACAATCGAATCAAGAAATGGTTTGAACATACCATTCAACAAACTCACGAAAGCTGCAGGCGCATTTGTCAACCTAAACGGCATAACTAGAAACTCATAGTGCCCATAGGGGGTCCTAAATGTCATTTTTGGTATATCCTCAGGCCTAATATTTAACAGATGATAGTCATACCTTAGATCAATCTTAGAACAAACTGATGCACCCTGTAAATGGCCAAAAGATCATCTATCTGAGGCAGTGGATACTTATTCCGAATGGTGACCCTATTCAACTGTCGGTAGTCTATACGCATCCTCTCTTGCTAGTGATGGTGTTACCACTTTTGTTGCTCTAGTTCAGACCATAGAGTGAAGGAGGAAAGATATCAATTTGTATCACCCAGATATCAATTGGATTCAAGTCATAGCACGAAGGAGTAGAAAGAAGTGAGTTTTTCCTAAAGTCTTATAGCCTCTCGAAGAAAAGTACAGACGTCTTTGTACCGTTACGCAAGACTCTACTAGACTCATTTTGGTACAATGAGATCAACGAACCTAGAGCTCTGATACCAACTTTGTTACGACTCAGACCGTCGTGATTGGCACCCATACTAACCCTCCGATGGGAGAACCATTACTACAACCCAGACTAAACAACTTAACCAAAAACTATGTATTTAAATATACGAAAGCAGGTTTAAATGCAGAAATTATACAAAGTTCTTATAAACTCCAAAGGTTTAATTAAACTAGCCAAACTAATGCGGAAGTCATAACCCTTAGAACCTGAAAGTCATTGTACCTAAACTCTACTAATGACAAGTCTAAGAACAAGGGGTATAACCCCGAAACTAAACAATACCTTAAACAAATAGTCTGAGTCCGAAAAGATGGACTTAAACAAGGGAGATCCATGGCATCCTGAAAGATCTGGCTCACCCTTGAATTTGGTCACGCTCAATAGTCACCTAACTGAGGTTTATCAATAGCTGCCTGAAGATGCCATGTACTCAACAAAGAACAAGTAAGTGCAGTATTAGTACACAACCACAATGTACTGGTCGGATCACGCGGCTATTCCAATAAGTAAAACACATGCAAGTAACCACTATATTATAAAACAAGCATATACCGAACATATACAATATTAGTCATCTTTTCAGGATCAATGTAGCATTCCACATTCTCAGTAATACACATTGGTTATCATTTTAGAGCAACATACAGTCTTTCAATAGCAATCATCAATAGATATGAACGTAATCATCACAAGTAGGTACACAACACAATTCAATGGTCCTCTCACGGAACCCAATTCAATGGTCCTCTCATGGAACCCATACCCAAACTGCTAGTGTACTAGTACGTGGTACCCGTTCCAAGTTAGTGTGTTGGATCGTGACACCGTTCCTATGTTTATACCGGTATGTGGCAATCGATCCTAGTTAGTATGTTGAAACGTAACACCCGATCCATTCAACAAGCAACAATCACAATAATAATGTACATTCTCATAATCATACAATCAAGTCACGATTCATGGCATACAATTATTCAAATCATCCTCATTTACGATTAGTGTGATCAATAATGCAACACTCGCATACATAAATGCATCATAATGAAGTAATTACTAACATACATCACACCGTCATGAAATCACAACCATCACCTACCTCGAATCCAAGATTGAATCCCCTAAGGCACTTGAATCTTCCCTTTTCGGATTCTTCCCGCTTGTTCGTGGTTTAAATACATACAATTAACGCAATGATCAATAAATAAGGCCTAATTACCCGAATTATAATCAACTTTATCAAACCTAGACCAAACCCTTGATCCCCATACCCAGGTTAGGATTTCTTCCACCATAAATCATATATCAAAACCCTCCCCCATCGATAATTACCCAAGAAACTAAGTTCTACGGATCGAAAAGCGGATTCGGGGAGTGAAAACCTTACCTTTAGCCTCAAGAATGGTGGAAAACTATCAAGAAAACACCTGGGGTCGTTCCTTAGCTCTCAAAGTCAAAAAATACAGTGTAAAACATTTTTGGAGTTTATTTCCGACTTAAGTCGCGAATATCCTGCCACAACGGGACCCATCCCGCTACAACGGCTCGGCCCTGGCGTGAATAATCCCACCCTAGCGACTTACATGGAAACAGAGAGCTAAATTAAGAGTTTAAAACCCCCATTTCACAATACACCTTCATCCCATGACACTCAGAAAATACCCGTTCACGCTAAGATCAGTTTTGAGAGTTCTACTCTCCCGAATTAGATTCCGTAAAGTCGTACGCGTTCCTTAACGTCTTAGTTATCTACTCGAGTAATAAAATCCATTATTAAATCTCTCATTCATTACCGTATTTCCCTAGACTCGCTTGACTCCAATTTCGTCCAAATTTGGACTAGGCTAGGAAATCCCAAGTTACTACTCAAAAGTTTTCTGGCCTCAATTTTTTCCCCATTGTCTTTTCCCTAACGACAGAATCAGGTCGTTATAGGTTAGTTTACCCATGCACCAAACATGTTTATTTCAGTGTGAATTCGTCCTAAAAAGATTAAAAGTTTGATGTTCTTGATGTGTGTTCTTGCATTTGCTTTCGTTCTTGAATTGGACTGAGATTGATGAGTTTCTTGAGATATTTGTGTCGATTATTAGATTTGTTTGAGTTATATTCTTGTGTACATGTTTTGGGTGTTTGAATCTAAAGAGAAATTGAGAAAAATGATCGAATTTAATCGAATTAAGATCAGAAAATGAGTTTAAAAAATTGTCGAGTTTGCCTGGGAGAGGTCAGCTGCAGCGCGCTCTAGATGTGCCAGAGGGGCTGGGGTGGCGCACAAGCAGTGCACCATTTAGCATCCTCTGAACCTTGAGAGCAGTGCGCCCGGGACATCTACCCCTACCCGTTCTTCGTCATTTAGCCCGTTTGAGTTCTTTTAAAGTGTACTAACACTTCTTATCAATTGTAACTACTCTAAATGACTTCTAAACATCTAGAAATCATCCGTAAACATGAATCACAACCTTGAATTCATAACTTCAAATTCAAGGAAAGTTAAGAACCAAGTCTAGAGAATTCTTAGAGTCATTTCAAAAATCTTTTACAAATATTTTAAAACTTGTTTTAAGATTTGAGCATTGAGTTGAGTGAGAGTAAGAGCGAAGTTCATTTTCTTTAAAAGATTATATGGGAACTAAGTATTCCCTATGAGTAAATATTTTCACATTTAAACAAAAGAGAAAACATCAATTTTTCAAGAGAGCTTTTGAGCTAGTTTTTGAGTAATAATCTCAAACCACAGAGAAAGAGTTATGTTTTTAAACATATGAGCTGAGTATATTTTGGGAGTAGTCTTGAGCACCGATATGGGGACGAGTTCATAATAACTCAAGTCTCCATAAACCATGTAGCCAACATGGGTAGAAAGGGTCATACTTTTTAGATGATTCCTTAATGCTTTTTAGTATAGACTAATGGATCCACTCAGTTGAGACGTTCTATATCCCGAAAAGTTATAGGACAGTTCTGGCAGCGTAGGCGAGACATTGTATCATCACATAGCTCATAATGATGGTCGTCGGTTAGAGAATCTCCCAAACATAGTTTATTTTTATATTCTTATATACAACTGAGATATTATGGTATTTTCAATAATTTGATATCTTATCTAGTGTTTTAAATGCTTTATATAAACTGCACCTTTACTGTTGTTTATTTTTGCATTGAGTTGAGTATCCATTAAGTTGAGTAAAGAAGAGGTAAGTGTTTCTTGCATATTTCAGTTCAAGCTTATGTCATGTTTAGTCTTCCCCTCGCATGCTCGTACATTCAATGTATTGATGTCATTTGGACTGCATCTTTTATGATGCAGATACATGTAACCAGGGTCAGCATCTAGCGTTTCCTTGATCCAGTTGAACTTCATAGTTGTTGGTGAGCCTCCTTGCTTCTATAGGATTCCCCTTTTTATTACTTTATCATTTTAGTTCATTAGGATGCCGTGGGTCTTGTCCCGAAGTCCATCTCAGTTATTAGAGGCTTCATAGACAGTTAGTTGATGTTAGTTCATGAGTCTTTCCATTTCAGTTTTGATGTTTGAGACTTGAGTTGTCATTTTGGAAGTTATCTATTAAGCTTTCAGTTTACTTTTAAAGTACATTTATGTTGAGTAAAGTCTTCCGTTAAGAATTAAGTCAGGCCAAGGGTTCACTTGGGGGCAGCAATGGTTCTCTAGTGCCAGTCCCACCCAGGGTGTAGGCTCGAGCGTGACAATATCTTCCAATTAGTGTATTTCTAGGCTTAATTTTAGGTATTGTATTTATCAATTATCTATTTTTCCTTTTTTTTTCTCTCTCCAAATCTAGATCTATATATATAATAAAAGAGAAACATAGACAAGGTGATGTGGCACCTCTCTATGGTCACCATTTGCATTTATCATTTTTCTCCTTTTTTTGACATTTTTTCTTATTTAAATTAGTTATTGTAGTATAAAATCAAATTACTTAATTTATTACAAACAAATATTTTATTAATGGAGTAACATTTATAACAAAGACTCTTCACATTCTTCTTTTTCTTTGTTAGCCTCACTTCTAATCATAAATCACAAAATGATGATTGTTTTATTTAAAAAATATTAATTTAGACTGACTTTAAGAGTCGCCACTTAATTTTTTAAGAAAAATCAAGAAAACTACTTTTTCAAAAGATTAAAACAGAAATCTAATGAAAATATTCAGGGGGTTCGAGGTTCTTATTAGTATTTCGGGAAGAGTTTGAAAGCACCCGAAATGCCCGCTAATACGCGGTTATCCGGCAATTAATTATTTGGCTAAAACATTTTAACTTAATTTGATTTGAACAATTGTTATAATTAGTACCGGGAAAGGGAAAATATTAAGATTTTATCTAAGTGAAATATTTTGCAAAATTAATTTTTTAGGCCTCGTTAAAGGTGATTGATTTAGTTAAGTTATAAAATCAAAACGGGTATCTTTTAGGGATTTGAACTTTTCGACCTTAAGATTAGCAACAAATATTCACAAAGCACACAAACACAATAAAATAAAGAGGGAAAGAGAATCGGGCCCAAATTTGGTTTTCCTGTCCGCCTGGGCCAGTTTTGGGCCTTATTTTATTTCGGGCAAAAAGGCCCAATTCTTGCCACCTGTCCTAAATTCTAACAAGATAATAGATGAGTGGGCTTAGGCCCAAAAGTAACAAAATACAACTTTTGGAGTCAATTTTTGCTAGCTTCTCTTTGTCCACCTGTTCGTCAATTTTCGAAGGACCTGTTCTTCGATTTTAATGGTTGACCGACTAGGATATAAGGCAATTGGGCCTCCATGGCCAAATGAGAAAATGCAAGGGTAGGAAAAGGAGTTCATGGTGAACTCGGGCATTTTCACATGCAACAAAAATGAAAAATGAGGAAAAGAATTAGCACCCAAAGATAATAAGAGTAATAATGTATCTAAGACAATTTATCGTAACAACAACTAAATTGATATGTAGCCAACAACTCGATTGGACCAAACAGTGGAGATCTAATAGAGGAGCATAAATTGTAAGGATACTAACAACCCATATCATGCCAAAGACAAAATAATGATTACTTAGGCTACTGCTTTGACACTTAAAGTCTACAACAAACATATACCCTCCAACCAATTTAATAAATAAAGTGCATGTTAACAAGTAGTACTAACAGTTAGGAGCAAAACAACCAAATTCAATCAATATCATATGGAACACCATGATTGAGTGAAGACCAACTTTGAAAACAAAATTCTACTCAAACGGGATATGCTATATCACATACAATAGGGAAAAGAACACACAATGAGGAACTTCCATCAGGAAATCGAACATTTTGAACCACGACAAGAAACAAAATTGAAGCAAAATGAGGGAACAGGGAGATTACTTACAAAGGGGAACTGACTATTTGACATTAAAGATATAAATGAAGGGTTAAAACTAAAGAGACATAGACATCAATACGATTGAGTGAGAACAAAGATTAGACTTTCCGAAAAGCTTAACATAACTAAGAAGTTATTACAACAATTCAAGACGACAGAAGAAGACAACTAGAGAACGAACAGACGTGAGGAAAAATGGGTCTATGTAACTAACACAATCAAAGTTGAAATCAAACAAACGCTCAAACTATTTCAAACTGATCGAGACGGAATTCGTCCAGCTCTCTCGAAATAGAAATGAAATAAACCGACGGTAATGAAAACTCAAAATCTTCACTAATAAATTCTAGACTTAAATCAAACTCCAAGGAACACATTTTCCATCTTCAACAACTAAAGAGAAGCATCAACTAAGACATTAAACGAGCGAATATTGGACATTAACAGTGAACCAAGACGGAACAAATGCATTCATGAGAGGGAAAGAAGCAACCAACAGAAAGTTTCAATTTTCACATGAAACACCAACTAAAAGAGTTGAGATCAAAAGAAGTTTACCTTTATGAACTCCGGCGAGTTCCGATGAACAAAAAGAAAAAAAAAAGTAAGAGTCAAAGTTCTATGGATTCTGTGCTATAACCACACTGTTCTTCAGCCTAATTCGTCCTCCCTTTTTACTCTAGTTTTTTCCAACCTCTGTCTCCTTTTTTCTTTTTTAAAAAAATGTTTTCTCCTTTTTCACAGTGGACAAAGAGCAACATATATAGGAGAATAGAGTTTTTTTTCAAACAAACAGGGGCCATTCCCCATTTCAAAATCCAAAAACTTTCACCACTTAAGGAAGACATACTTTTTTTGAAATTTTCGCCCTATTCCGGAAGAGGAAAGGGGAATGGATGGCTGGGATCGATCTCCCGTCCTCGCACTCGACGTGGCGCCTATCCGAGCGAGCCGAGGACGCTGTAAATTTCTGATGGAGTTGTACGAGCGCAAAGAGATGTGACCAAAGGCTGAACCGAATAGAAAAAGGAGAAAAAGACGTGAGATGGGGAACTCACCGTGAATTAGCTCCTCGCGTTGTAGCCGTTGTCTTTGTCGCGTTGCTCCTCTGTTTTCACGCTATGAAGATACCGTGTATTATTGTGTGTTGCTATTGTGATGTGGTTGTTGTCGGTTGTATTGGAATTGATTTTGGTGGGCTGGATTATCGTTTTTGCTGGACATGTTGAGTTGAGGGAAATAAAGGGGATGGGGTCGTTTGGTGTATGTTGTTGTTATTATTTTGTGAGTTTGGGGAATTAAAAGGGTGGGCTGCTGGAGTTGCAAATAGAAAGCCTTAAAAATGGGTCTTCAAAAAATGGCCATTGGATAGCAAATCTAGCCCATTAAGCTATACAACTTAACCAAATTGAGGTAATCAATTAATTCGGCTAGAGCTTAAACAAAATGAATAAATATAACTAATTAACGAGCTTCTTAATTTTAACAAAATAAAATAATTAGCCTAATAAACTAATGACTCAAAATATAAACTACTAATTTAGGCAAAATTAATTTAATAAAGTATTTAAGTAAAACTAAAATCTTTTTGAGATCACTTTCTAATATTTATAAAAAACGTACCAATTATATACGTAACATATATATTATTTAAAAATTACAAATAAGTGATAAAATATTTAAAATGACTTGAAAATATTATTTTTTTATTTTTTATTTTTTATTTTATTTTATTAATTTTCTAAATCGATTATTTGAAATCGTTTGGAATTTAAGAAGCTCAGTAATTAATTTGTATTGTGGACGTCCAAAATTGGGTGTCAACAATGATATATTTTAATATTTTAAGTGTTTTTCTCTTTATTATTTAATTTATTTACAAGGAGTAATTACCCATGGCCTACACCTCTTTAATTTTTATTTTTAATAATATTCAAGAATCTCATAATTTTCATGTCCATAACCTTCAAACATTAATTTGTAAGTTTACGATGTCTTATGGTATTCCTATATTTTGCCTATATAAATTCATATTTAGTTTCATGGAGATTCACATTCAAGATTATCATTTCCCTTCATCATATTGGTTTGT